>JAWHQI010000707.1:0-293813 GCA_033032865.1 Dactylorhiza incarnata
CGCAACTTCTTGATTTGATACATTCATACCTCTGTGATTTAAGAGTCATGCCACTAGAGGGGGAAGGAATAATCTCATCACGTTCATCGATGATTATTCCAGATATTGTCATGTTATTTATTGAAATCGAAAGATGAAGCGTTCGAGATCTTCAAGATCTTCAAATCTCGGGTAGAAAATCAATTACCTGAAGATTAAGCGTTTTAGAAGTGATAGAGGAGGAGAGTATACTGCAACAGGGTTTCAAGACTTTTGTGCTCTGCGGATATAATCCTGGAACCACCACTGCCCCTTACTCACCCCAGTCTAATGGTATTGCTGAGTGAAAGAATAGAACATTAACAGAATGCGGAACTCTATACTCCTTATTGTTGACATGCCTAACTCTTTTTGGGGAGAAGCAGTCCGAACTGTCAATCACATTCTGAATAGATTGCCTCATGCAAAGCTCACTTCCACTCCATATGAGCTGTGACATGGTCATCCCTGTAGATTTGCCACTCTAAATACTTGAGGTTGTATTGCTTATGTTAGAATACAAGACCTTAAGAGACCTAAGGTGAGACCTAGAACAACAACTTGTGTATATCTAGGTAGTGCAGAAGATAGTGCAGCAGATAGGTTTCTAGATCTGTCCACTAATACAGTGATAGAATCTAGAGATGCTATTTTCTTTGAAAATAAGTTTATCAGAGATCATGGTTTAACCGTCTCCGGGTCTACTGAGATAATTTCCGAATCTCCTGTAGCACCTGAAGCTGGCCCCTCTGACACTGCTTCCCACCTGTAGAGGATAATCTTATCCCAGTTAGAGTATCTACAAGAGATAGAGTCCCTAAGAATTTTGGTGGAAATTTTGTCGCATACCACTTAGAGGATGATTTATTATCCTACCAGGAAGCAATGCGATCTCGAGATTCGTTAATGTGAGCAAAATCCATAGAAGATGAAATGGACTCGCTACTACGAAATAACACCTGACATCTAGTGGACCTACCTAAAGGAGCCAAAGTCCTTGGATGCAAGTGGGTGTTGAAGAAGAAATTGCACAGTGATGGGTCTATAGCGAGATATAAGGCACGTCTAGTCGCTAAAGGCTATAAGCAACATGGGGGAATTGACTACTTTGACGTCTATTCACCTGTGTGTCACATATCCACTATTAAGATTCTTCTTGCCTTGGCCTCTATCGAGAACTTCATGGTTCATCAGATGGATGTCAAAACAGCCTTCTTAAATGGAGAGTTTGATGAAGAGATCTACATGACACAACCTGAAGGTATGTCCATCCAGATCTAAAAGGCAAAGTATGTTGGTGAGACCAACCCAGGTCCGGTCGACGCAAAGTACCCGACGTGTAACGACCCAGGCCCGACTCGTCAACACGAGATCCAGCGGGACCCAGCCAGGCCGCTACGGGATGCAGCCCAAGCACCCCAAAGCCTCTTCGCGCCACTATTTCTCAGCAACGGCGCATGTTGAGGCCGGGTCTTGAACCCGCAACCTCCTGATAAGGAGTTTTCAAACCACTCCTCATCACCAATTGACCCGGTAGCGGCCTGGCTGGGTCCCGCTGGATCTCGTGTTGACGAGTCGGGCCTGGGTCGTTACACGACGCTGCACCCGTCCGGATTCCTACCGACACCGAGCGTCGCACTTTTGTATTTTATTTTATTTGCAATTTCTGTGTTGATCAATTTTATTTTGTGCACGCCTGTGTGTGCCGCGTATATATATATATATACACCTATATAAATATATATATATATATGTATACACCTATATAAATATATATATATACACCCCTATATATAAATATATATATATATGCATATGTTTTTATTAAAGCCGCACAGTTCCAGACGTCCAAGCCACTGTTCATCTTCCCGTATGTTTTTATTAAAGCCACAGTTCCCAGCCGCTCCTTCGCCGATTTTGGCGTTGCACCGGTTAGCTTGCCCACGTTGCGTCGCCGCTTGCCGCAAGTTCCAGCGCATCTTCCGCCACGTCCAAGCCAACCACCCGCGTCGAGCTCCACTCCGGCGGTTTTCAGTTCATGTCCACGCTCCGAGCCAGGATGGACGCATGCGACGGGGACGTTCCTGAAATAGAAATCAATCTTTATATAATGCGGTTTTGAAGGACAGAGACGGTGGTGAAGAAGGAATATTGAATCGGTTTGCTGTGTACTCCCCGGTGACAGGGATGATGAATAGTGATTAGGAGGAGGTTCGTTTTTTTTAGTTTTGTAAATTCCTGTTGCTATGGAAGAGCTGTTCCCGTGAGATGATTATGGATGAACATATGAATGCCTTTGCTTGAGATATGAGAGTGCTTCCCTGTGCTTCCCTGTAGTTATAAAGAGGAAAAAGATGACTTACTTTGGGTTGTTGGTTGGCGTTCGGTTTGGGGGAACTGTCGCGTTCTCGTATTCCAGTGTAAGGATACTCCCGTGAGAAAAGAGATCTGGCATTTGTTTTCTTTTCTATTTTGAATGTTGTGCTCTGCTTCCGCGAGGAAGAAGGTGAATAGTAAATTCAGAGGTCCTGTTGTTGTTTGCCTGGGGAGTAGTCGATCGATAAGAATCTTGTTTGGGTCTGCTGCTTTCCATTTGTTAGAGATGATGAACAGTGCAGTTACTGTTGAATGTTAAATTGGCTTTAGTGTGGAGTATAGAATGAGAATATTTTGCTTCCTGTTGAGTCTGAATAGTTTAAAGGGCTGTTTGATTTTATTTCGTTGGAGATTTCGTGGATCCACCTTGAGTGATTGAGATTTCGTGGATCCACCTTGGGTGTGAGAGCGAGTGAGAAATTAGGTTGTTTAGTTTGTGGCTTCCTTACACTAGTGAGTGTTTGAGATTTCCGCGGAACCACTTCAATGTGAGATTGAGTGAAATTACTCCGTGGTATCGTGTGCGACAGCGGCCGACCACAGAGCGGGAGATCGAAGGTGATGAGGAATTCCTCGCGGGATCGCCGTCGACTTCGGTTGCGGAAAGATGCCTCTTTCCGTGGGTAATTTGCTTCTTTCTCTTCCTTTGTGTGCATCTAAATTTTCTCTTTAGGATATTAGATTCATTGTGGGTTTTCGCCCGGGATTTTGTCAGCGAACGCTACGTCGAAAAATCCAAACGGAAACGTATTTGGAGTTCACGATTTCCGTTTGCTATAACAAGGGGAACGGAACGAGAGTTGCGAACTTCCTTCCCCGGATTTAGAATTGAACCATATTTCAAGAAAATTCAATTTGTAAAACAAAATAGTAATTTTGTGCTTTATAAAACATAGTTGCTTAATTTCTTAAAGTTCGTGCAACGCTCGCTCAAATTTCAATTTTCAATTGCATGCATTTAGGGTTTCCTAGAAATAGCCGACAGACGCGCAAACCCTACGCGCCGTCCTGCATCAATTTGGTATCAGAGCTAGGTTCCGAAATTTTTCTAAGTTTCGAGATCCGCTCTGCGTAGAATAGGAACCCGCATAGCATTTAATTTAAAAAAAAAAGTTTTTATTTATTTTTAATCATCCATCTTACTTGTGTGTCTTGCATGCATCTGTGTAGTGATAGATTAGTGAGATGCGTAAAATTGAACGTGGTCACCCGAGTTACGGAGACGAAGGTAATGAACCACCCTCGTGGTTTCTACCCTTCGCCCACCAAATGACAACGTTAACCGAGAGTGTCTATCAAGTGCGAGAAAGATTTAAAAACCTTAGTGGTAGGATGAATAGTCTAGAGGTACCCCCTCGAGGTTCAATGCCACCTCCCATTCGAGATTGGCATTCAGGTTAGACCCCATCATGAGGACCCACTACAATACGTAGAAAGGTCTACACATTGGAGAAATCCTTTATTTGAGGATTACGAGTCCATTTACACCCACCCCAATGGAGCCCGCACTCGAGTGGATCATGTTGATCCATCGACATCATATTATGAGGGTAGAGTTCAGTATCACTCACTCCAGTTACCGATACTACACGTCACCTTTATATGAGAAACTGAGTCGTTATATGAGCGACCACCCCCACACGTTCGTAGGACTTACGTCCAACCACGAGCACGACATGATCATGTTATGGACGATCATCACGATTACCCTCAAGAATCTTGTAGAGGTCCCCCTCGTCAAGAGTACACTACACGTTGTGATCCTCCTAGTGTTCCGAAAACGAACATGATGGTGCCCATTAAGGGTCGACGAGAACACTCCTCTTCCCAAGGCAGGGAAACTTCACCCACTCTGCCTGATATTCTAGTACAGGATGTGTGGAGTCAACCCCCACGAGATTCTGCCCCACTTAGTGAGACTACCATAGAGACTATCTACATTGAGTGAAGACTTTTCACATACTTCACCCGAGATTCTAGATTCACTATTGAGTGAAGAACTTTCGTGCACCCCACCCGATAGCGCACCAAGTCACATCACGATTGAAAGCCGAGAGCTTTGTAGTGACCTCGAAGTTGCCACCTCTCCCTATTCCGGGAGCACGACCCTTTCTGATGGTTTACTTCTGGAGGACCATCACTCTACTGATGGGTTCTTTGACGACCCCCCTATTGAGCCTCCAGATGAACCACCTCGTTCATGTATAGCTGGGATACCTGTGAGTAATACCCTTATGAATTCCAAGACATGGATACCTGCTTCATTGTCGCCCTTGATGTCGATAGTGCCTCAAAGAGATGATTTTGAGTGTGACATCTATATAGTGAGGCTTGATCGTAAACATTTGATCACTCAAACTCTAGATGAGTTATGGGACGTACCACCTACTCATTTCATTTTAGAGTCGCGTCTTATTATCGGTGCATTTGGTTATCACTTTGAAGACCATCGTATTCGCGATGAGTTTTCATATGTCCCACCTGGTGAGCCTCCGGATGCCTCTCATTTCTTAGTGCATTTATCGCGACTGTCACAACTCATGTGCATTATCGTTTATATGGGAGCACTCTATATGTTTTGGGATCCTATACCGGTACTCGTCGCATTTATGACGAATTTTATTATACCCCTCCCGGTGAACCCCCAGATGAACCACATATGGGTTCACCACACATTTGGGATGTATCTATCCTTAGTTGCATAGTCGAGTTTGAGGGTGCACTCACTGATTCATTGATTTTATATCTTATCACTGATGTCTCTGATTTTCACTCGAATGTTCATCGCCCCCGCGATGAAGTCTTTTATGATCCGCCTTCTGAGCCTCCTGACCACGTACCTATCTCACGAGTTGCTTTTAGTATCTAAAACCTCCGGTTTGTGGCGCTAGTCGTGTCAGTAGTTCATCATTTGCATTTGCATGATTTGCATGATTTGCATGAAAATGAGCGGAAATTGCATAATACTTTTTATTTATATGCAACTCAAGCTAACAGGCATAAAAGAGCTACAAGTTTCAAAATGGATGACTTGGTGATGGTTCGGCTAAATCCGGAATGGTTATGTTACCCCCGGCGTCATTACCAGGTTATTCGGCTATTGGACACGTCGACCAAAGGAGAAGGCGGAGGAAGACCGTGCTGAACCATCTGGTTCAGCCCGCCAATATTGATATAAGGAGCACCGGGGCTGAACCGCACCGGTTCAGCCCCTATGGGGGCCGGCCGGCCCTAGGGGTTGGGTGGGCATAAATACCCAACCCCTCCTCCTTAGTGGAGGATAAAAGTTATTAATCAGGTATTTTCCTTAGGCTCTCTCAAACCCTAGTTCTCTCCCTCTCCAATAGCTTCTTCTCCTTCTAGTTTCGTAACAATTGGTATCAGAGGCTTCGTCCTCCCCGATTTTTTTCGGATTCCCGCGCCTCCTCGATCGACTGTTTGCGCTCGACATCGCGTCTGCGTCTTCGTCCAGCTCTGGTATCAAAGGGTTTTAGGGTATCAAAGCCGATCGATCGACTGTTGCCGCTCGACATCGCGTTCACGTCCAGTTTTTTTTACGGATCCAAACTCCATCGACGCCTACGACATCGACGCCTCCAGCGCCGACGATCCCGACTCCAGTCCGCCTGTTTTGGATCCGCTCGACCCCGACTCCTTCGGATCAGCCCGGCCCCGACTCCAGCGGCTGCCGATAGTCCAGATTTCTGTCAGCGACCTCTCCAGTGACGTCTCCAGCGGCCGATTCCGCCGGTCGCTCAGTTCCGGCTCTTCCGCCGATCCTCTTCCGCGACGATTTCGCCGAGCCTCAAGGCGTTTGATTCCAACGGCTTCACCTTTTTGATTTCAGATCACTATTCCAAGTTCACATCGTCGTGTCCGCGCCTAACCATGGTGACACGCACCGAAGCCGAGAATGCACGCTTGGCCACCATCGAAGAGAACTACGTTGGATTATCGGACAAGGTGGCGTCACTCGAAGAACAAGTGAAATCCTCCCATAAAAATCTAGAGGATCGCTTGGACGCGCGCATGGAGGAGATCAAGAACTTACTCGTACAAAATCTGAAAGGAAAATCCCACGCGGCGGAGGGATCCGAAACCGAAGTATCCTACCATCCCCCGGCGCAGAACGACACAGGAATCGGGAGTGGAACGCAACAAGGTGCCGGATCCGGGTCTACGGGAGGCGGCATCCACGTATCGGGATCGGCGGCACCGAATGGGCCGTTCGGCGCTCAGTACGCTTGGAACGGACCGGGAATGCAGCCGGGTTCCTCGTGGCGGGGTCCAGGGCAGGGAGCAGCCCCTTTTCGACCTACTGGAGCGAATGTGATCCCACTTGGGGGTGTGGCGGGCATCCTACCGATGCCACCGCCATATGGAGGACCGGCGGACTATGGAAATGGCAACCCATGGGGTGGAGGGCAACAAGGAGGCTACGGTCTGGACCGGGGATGGCCCGGGCCCGCAGTGGCTCCAGCACCACAATACCATCCAGCACCGGCAGAACACCGCCCATATATGCAGCCCAAATTGACACGAATGAACTTCCCTAAGTTCAAAGGAGGTGACGCCCTTGAGTGGATCCAGAAAGCTGAACTTTTTTTCAAATACCAAGAGATTCCGGCGGGGCAGTGGGTTCAGTTGGCATCTTTCCACCTGGAAGAGGACGCCTATCAGTGGACAAAATGGTTTCTGAGGGGACGCGACTATGCACACCCTGGGAGGAGTTTGTGGAGTCCCTTCTCTGCTCGCTTCGGTCCTTTGGAGTACGAAGATGTTGAAGCCATGTTGCAGAAATTGCGGCAAAAAGGGACCGTCACGGAGTACCGGACAGAGTTTGAACGGTTGGCCAATCGGGTCAATTGGGAGGCACAAACGATGCTGAGCTGCTTGTATCAGGATTGAAGGATCACCTGAGAGACGAGGTCCACGCCTACATGCCACGCAGTTTGAGTCATGCCATCAGCCTGGCCAGGATACAGAGGAGCGGTACAATCGGGCAGAGGACTCGGACGACAAGGTCGGGCACCGACGGGTGCAGATGTACCCAAGCAAGATCCACCTACCGGGGGCCGCCCTACGGTGACGAGTTGACGTGGCAGGAGCTTCAGGCCAGAAAGGACAAAGGGTTATGCTTCAATTGCGATGAGAAGTATAACCCGCGGGCACGCTTGCCAGAAGGTCCAGGTATTCATGCTACAGGAGGAAGCGGAAGATGTTACTCACACTGCAGAGGAGGGAGAGTTGGTTTTTGACGACTTGTCGTATCCCTCCAGGGCCCTGAAGGGGGGGTACCCCATCTCCGACTTTACACTTGACTGGGAGGGTCGGCAGGGAGACGGTGACGATCTTGATGGACAGCGGGAGCACTCACAACTTCATCCAACCGCTGTGTGGCCCGGAAGACGGGGGGTGTCATAGATCGCAGCGCAGCGTTCCACGTCAGGGTGGCGGATGGACGTACACTGCAATGCGAGGGGGTGATGAAAGGGGTGGCGCTCCAGATACAGGGATACACCAGGCATATTGATGTTTACTTATTGCCAATCCGGGGTTCTGACATGGTGTTGGGCGGCACCGTGGCTGCAACAACTTAAGCGGGTGACCTTCGATTGGGTCCAGATGACTATGGAGTTCAGCCAGCACGGGAAAGTGTACTGCTTGGAAGGCCACCAATCGTCTCAGGTCAAGGATATCTCCCTCCGCAGCGTGGCACCGGTTAGTACGATGAGTGGAGCAGCGCCTGCGGCTCCAACAGAGGTCTCGTCTCAGATTGCACGCCAGAGCCGGCTTGTTCCAGGAGCCTCACACTCCCCGCCTCCAGCTTGAGGACAAGCTGGTCCTTGATGGGGGAGGGAATGTTACGCCTGGCGTCATTACCAGGTTATTCGGCTATTGGGCACGTCGACCAAAGGAGAAGGCGGAGGAAGACCGGGCTGAACCATCTGGTTCAGCCCGCCAATATTGATATAAGGAGCACCGGGGCTGAACCGCACCGGTTCAGCCCCTATGGGGGGCCGGCCGGCCCTAGGGGTTGGGTGGGCATAAATACCCAACCCCTCCTCCTTAGTGGAGGATAAAAGTTATTAATCAGGTATTTTCCTTAGGCTCTCTCAAACCCTAGTTCTCTCCCTCTCCAATAGCTTCTTCTCCTTCTAGTTCGTAACAGGTTACCTTCGGGTACCGTAAAGAAGTTAGCTAACCGTAGAACTGGACCCTTTAGAGTGATCAAGCGGATTGGGCAAAATGCGTATGAACTTGAAATGCCTTCCGTTTGGGGAGCAAATCCGGTTTTTAACGTAGCCGATCTGGTTTTATTCCACGATTATCCACATGAGTCTCTAGATTTTCCATTGCCTACTCCTCAATTTGATTCTTCTGGGTTGGTGAGTGTTAGTGAGGAGCCACATTCAGGACACACTGATTCTCATTCAGTTTACTGACACACCGCCAACAGTTCTATCGTTTTCCGTTGACAGTTTTCAGAGATATTTGGTTCGTTGGCATGGCAGACCAGAGACCGAAACCAGTTGGATTTTGGCCGAGGAATTACAAGCGTATGTATGCTGATCTTCTACAGCACTGCCGCTCGGAGCACTCACCAGAGATGAGTGATTTCGAGAGGGGGAGAGTTGGTGGAGACCAACCCAGGTCCGGTCGACGCAAAGTAACCCGACGCTGCAACCCGTCCGGATCCCTACCGACACCGAACGTCGCACTTTTGCATTTTATTTTATTGCATTTTATTTTATTTGCAATTTCTGTGTTGAACAATTTTATTTTGTGCACGCCTGTGTGTGTCGCGTATATATATACACCTATATAAATATATATTTGTATACACCTATATAATATACGAGCATCTTCGCACGGGCTACGCCCGTGCTCGATGCTCTCGGGCGGCCTTCGGCCGCATCTACGCGGGCTTCGCCCGCCTCAGGCCACCGGCGGGCTTCGCCCGCCCCCGGCGCATATGAGTACTCCAAATGACGCCCTCGTCCCCACATCATCGCTGCGTCTCTCGCGCCCTGCGCGACCGTCTCCTCCTCCACCGCTCAGGCCACACCTTCCACTTCCTCGGCGCCGTTTAGCATTGAGTTTGAAAAAGTGTTTGGGTGTCTTCAGGCAGGCTTTGACCATCTTTTCACGTGATTGCTTTGCGAAATTGTGACCTTTAGATTTAAGGTCATTTTTAGTGAAATGAGAGTTGGAATTATTTCTAAACACATTGTACATAAATCAAAGCTTATACACATTAATAGTAGCAAACATATGAGTAAATAGTTCAGGTTTCATTTATTGATTGACGACATGTATGTACGAAACTATAAATACTCATGTATGAGTAATACAAATTCACAGTCGCAATTCGGATATAAAGACTTATGTCGTTCTTCACACTCCTGAATTCCATTCAAAATCTTTAACCATAGTTTCGCTGCGCTCATCCGGAGGAAGGCGTCGTGGTGCACTTGTTGTTGGTTCTGTTGCCTAACAGAATGTAGTTATGTTTCAGGACACAAATAATAGAAGCATTTGAAAATGTTTGAATATTCATATACAATGATTATCGATGTGGTCACCTGAGTTTGATAATTGTTTGTAGTGATGCCATGGAAATCACCCGACCGTGAGCAAATGATTGTAGGGTTTGTGTACACCTGAAACGAAACAGAGTTTTATTTAAATTGCGTGTTCATATAAGCGTTATAAAATGTGTAGAGTGAAAAATTAAGTATATAGTTATGGTTTGTTAAAAATCAGCAAAGAAAAAAATGAGAAACAAAATAGATAGAAGGGCAAGAACAGATCAGAGAGAGAAATTCAGCACTTAAATTCAAAATCAATTGTAATGAACTCCAAAATTGTACCGGGCCCATTCCAATGTTAGAAAGAACGGAATGGATGCCTTAATGAACAAAATGGTATATAAATCTCGAGAGAAAAAGGACACTTAATAGGAAGATATAGTTTATAGGAGGTTTAGGTATACAACCATAAGCCACTGCGACGGTGATCGCGGGTTCCATGATAAACTCCACTATTATTCCAACCTCAACACAGTTTTCTTTTTTCAAAATCTCAGTCCCTCAAATTCACAGCGTCCGCCTGCACATTGACTGCATATATAGTTGATCACTAATCTCCTTCATGCAGTCATATTCATGATGAGAGCAATTTCAGCATGCGTTCTTCATGATTTCCATCGACAAACCAATTAAAGCTTATAATTGTGTCGTAGGTGGCAGTGGTTTTTCACATTTGAATGTTTTTTGGGGCATATTTAGATGAGTACTGAGTTGCGCAACATGCATTAATACAAAATTTAGAACAGGACAAAGAGCTCGTATTGTAGGTAAAATGCTCGTACCAAAATTCTACGTTAAAACATATTTATCAAACTCGAAGCAGTTGAGATCTTCTATTCTTTTGTTCATATCCACCTTAAGTTTTGATGATCAAAGCTTATAATAATATATAAAATTACTAAATGAACGACAGAAGTATAAAATGTGTGTAGTAATATCAAATTACATATTATCTCATGAACTGTCAGTTGATGGCGATATAGATGGTGATGTATGCAATTAAGTGTTGAGCTCTGATGTTATCTTATAGTAAAAGAGATTTGAAATAAAAACATCTAAGAATATAGCTAATTACCTATTCCCTGAATATCCATGAACTGAGATCAAACCATGATTTCGAATTTATAGTACAAAAACATAGATCTGCTGGAAGTAAAGTTGAAGAAATTAGTAGCATCTTACAAATTGCAAAAAATGCGAATAAATCACCAAGCATCATGAGGTTATGTTAATGGAAATTACATGACAGTGCTCGCATTTACACAGAGCTCTCAGCCAAAAAATCTCAGAAATCCCATAGGAAGTAACTGTTCTGATTCCCCAAGATCATTTTCTATCCACCTTCATTGTGCTGAAACCGCTACTCAGCTTGGTCACTCCTACTAAAAAAAACGTAAAAACTCAGCTCTGTGGGGAATGAGTAGAAAAAAAAGCAATAAAAAAGGAGAACCTGCAGCAAGCGTACATGTGAAAGAAGACCCGGTACAAAGGGGCATGCCGTTGGGGGCTCGCAGAGAGCTTGTATGTGAGATGAGGACAACTGATCCCTTGAATTCCAATCACATCAATTTCAAGCAAATGTTTTATTAGCTCAGTATACATAACAAAAAAACAGTTGAAGTGTAAGAGGTGGGGGTGGAGCTGTCCGCACACAGTAGGTAGGAGGAAATCGGAATAACCACAAACATTTCAGCTGGTGGCAGAACTCGGGGGGGGGGGGGGGGGGGGAGGAGAGGACGGAACTTGCGAGGAGTAGGATGACGACCAAGCTGAGCGTGTGGTCTTCAGAAGTTCTAGGTTTCAGAGAACAACCTACTTATTGAAAGCAATCAAACAATAAAGTGAGAGTGGATTGAAGGTATCAAACAAAAATGAAATCAGAGCAATTAATAGCATAGAGTAATAGCGTAGAGCAAATATCTACAATTGATATTTGCAGTAATAGCGTAGAGTAATTACAGTACATACCAGCAATTCCATATCTATGATGAATTTACTCTTATGTATTTTGCTGAATTCATCCACATCCCATGAACAGAGTTTCTGATTCAAGTTTGTTAAATGCACAATTCTAAATTAAATTTGGAGAAAAGCATAAGGTCAGAGAAGATCCAACATCCTACTCATTGAAACCAATCCAACATCCTACTCATTGAATATAGTATTCTGATTTCAGGTTCAAGTTTTATTTCCCAACCTTTGACATTCCTATCCTCCATCAATATTGGGTGATCTATTTATGCCCGAATGCGCAAAATCTTCCTCCTAGATCAACAATATAAATATAAGCAATGATAGCATCAACAACATCAAGTAAACGATAAACTATAATATGCCTGCACCTCCCTTCTTCTGGGAGATCTTTTAATTTATGGAGAACCTTATATTGCTGAACCTGAAGATATGAAGGGTATGGATGTCTCTGTTAAAAGTGAACGATGCATAACAGAGGAGAGTTTGGAAAATAGAAGAGTAATGAGCGCGACAAAAGATGGTCTGCCTAAACAAATGCATGATGATGGGAATGGCCAGGATAACACTGTCTTAGCTGCTAGCTTTTTAAGAAAAAACTGCTGAAAAGGAATTACACAATGAAAAAAACAGTGATCCATGAGGACGTTGCCGGAGACGTTGCCGATTGGAACAAAATTGGGAACTTACCACCACAGCCGGCGGGAGAGCCTATCTGCAGGCGGAGTCGGCGGCGGCGGCAGCGGCGGCGGCCGCGTGAGAAGTGAGCGGGATGAAGGAGGACGTTGCCGGAGACGCGATCTGGTGGTAAGATCACTGAGATGTTCAAAACCAAAGGAAATAAAGAAGATGAGGTAGTCACCGGATGATGGATGGCATAAATTGGTTTGCTCAAGAGTGCGTCTTCCTTCGTCACTGCGCAACACCGACTGGAGGAATCGAGAGAGAGCTGTAAAAACAAACCCTTGATATGTCAAAACAGAGATGAGCATTTTTACGCACATAATCAGCAGGATGAGGTTACGGAGAAGAAGACATAGCTGATCGGAGAAGGACGAACCTGCTGCGGAGGTATAGGAACGTGAAATAGACGGCGAGGCTTGCCGGCGAGGAGTTCGCCTAGGCATCAGAGAACGTCGAGGACGGCGGAAGCCGAAGAGGCGCCAACGCAACTAAGAAATCGCAGCGAGAGAGAGCGGGAGATCGCAGACGGGCAGCGATTTCGCGGAAGAAGCAGGACTAACCTGCAAGCAGCGAGGGCGTCGGGCTTTTGATCCCTCGATAGCGCTAAAGCGGCGGAACCTGGGGAACGCGGCGAGCGAGGAGCTGCGGGAGGCGGGCTACGCGGCGGCAGCAGCGGGAGTGGCGGAGAGGATCCAGGCGGTCGGTCGGAGAAGGGATCGGGCGGTGGGGAATGACTCCGTGGTGTTAGCAAGAATGGCATACTCCCTTTATATTATAGATATATGTATTATTCAAACACACCTGCATGTTGTTGAAGAAAATGATGAAGTAAAACTTCAGAGGTGTTGGTATAGTGATTAAAGAGATCGAAAGAAGCAGGGGAATACGAAGAACCTGCGCTACCGACTTCCCCCCGGCGGCAGCTATCTCCTTCAACTCCTGGCATTGGAGGACTTTTGGGGTACCCCACGGAGCTCCATTAGCTCCTAAAGGGGAGTAGGCGCCGACAAGGATACCCTTCGCTGCGCAGAAGTCGATTAGCTTCTTCTGCTGCCAAAGAGGATGCATTTCCACCTGCGACCAGAGCATATATGTATATACATGTGCAGCAGGGACGACTGACAAATCATGAGATGAGAAGCTAGCTAGCTTAATTGCTCACCTGATTGACGGATGGAGGAATGGCGGCCTTGGAAAGGATTTGATCAAGCTTCTTGCAGGAGAAATTGCTGACCCCGATAGACTTTGCGAGGCCTAGCCTGTGACATTCTTCCATTTCTTCCCACACAGATTTCAAGTCCATGGGAACAACATCCTCCGCCAAAAATGGTATCATCACCTTGCTTGGCTTAATACTAACCGGCCAGTGCACAAGATACAGGTCAACATAATCCAGCTGAAGCACTCTGTCACATGCATTTACCAACAAGTGATAAGATGATGATCATGAATCTAAAAAAAGATGATGATCGCTAGCAAATCTCACAAACAAGAACAGAGGCCTCCAAATCCCATATAAAGCAGCCCCCTTGAAGATTCCCCTACAGTTCTAGGCGTGGGCATTCTTGCACCACAGCTTGGTAGTGATGAAAAACTCATCCCGGCTTCCTACGAGGCCCGAGGGCTGGCTCCGAGCTGTAGAGAAATGGCGGTAGCCTGCGGCGGTGGATTCAACTAAGGCTTGTTGCGCTGCCTCGACAGGAAGCTGTTAGAAGGGGAGTACGGGACTTATCACCTGCTCTAGGTGCCCGCCTCTGCTCACCCTTAGAGGGCTGCAGCCCAACACGGCCCAACCCGTCTCCATTACTGTTCTCATAATGGCGGGTTGTTGTCGAAGAGCCTCGAACCCCTGACCTCGATAAGAAGCTCTCCTAGCAGCCCTCATCACCCAACTGCGCTGTAGCGCAGATGGGACATACTCCTTCCTCAGTAACGAAGGGGACATACTCCTTCCTCAAGCCTCGGAGTATGTGTCGCTTCAACTTCGCCTCTGAGATTGGCTCTTCAGGGTCCAAGGCCGAGATCTTCCCACACAGGTTCTTCACCTTCAGGAAGAATGTGGATATCGTCATCTCGCCTTGAGTCGACCTTGCCAACTCATTCTCCAGGAATTGTAGCCGCACTACATTCTTCTTGTTGAATAACTCATCGAGGGCTATCCAGATCTCAGACGCTGACTTGCAACCTATGATGTGGTCAAACAAGTCAGGTGAGATGGCTCTCTTCAAGGTGAACTCCGCCTTGGCGTTGGTCTTTCTCCAAGCTCTCACAGCTTGACCATTGTCTTCGATTGGAAACACTTCTGCCTGCTCTTCTCCTCCAACGACCTCCCATAGGTCCTCTCCAAGCAGGTAACTCTCCAAGCAAGACTTCCACTTCTTGTAGTTGGTCTGGGTGAGCAGCTCAATGCCAAGTCCCCTAGCATACCCTCCTCCGCCGTCTATCTTGGTTGCTCAGTCCTTGCTCCTACTATCCCTCTGATACCATGTGAAATATTTTGTAGTCGGAAGAACACGTCAACCAACAGGAGAATAAGGACACCAATAGATGAACACAAACTTTCACAATAATAACTCTAGCAGCTAGTTACAAACAAACAGAGCTGAATACAAGTTGCATCCAACTTGATTCACGACAGCCAATGAAGTAGAAAAGAACTTGGTCACGGACAAGGTCCATTTCTCCTCCGGAGCACACCGCGCAGGTGATACTCGCTCCTCGCTACCGCCGGCGTTAACGCTAACGCCCAGCGTTAGCTCTGCTCCTCGCAAGCTCTCTGCTCGCACTCCTCAGCTCCCTAGTCGCCACTAGACGAAGCTCGCTACACGCCACACTCAACGCCCCGCGTTAGCTCCTAACGCCAAGCGTTAACTCGCGAGTAGGTAACTCTCTTGCCGAACTTACTCCAAGTTCGATGCTCGCCTGGAAGCACTCTGGTATCTCTAACTCGCTCAAAGTAGAGGATACTCGTCACTTTCAAAATCGATCCTCTTTAGGAGGGGCACCCCTCTATTTATAGGCAAAACAGGGGGGAGGTGCGAGAAGGAGTCAACGCGGGGGTTTGCTCGTAACGTTGGCGTTAGCTCAGCGAGAAGGAGCTAACGCCGGCGTTAGCTCTAACGTCGGGCGTTAGCTCACTTCAAAACTCAACACTCCCCCTTGAAGTGAGCTCCGGGAACAACTCCAAGCAACGAGCGAAGCCTCCGGAACGGCCCCGCAGATAGGGGCTTCATGAATATATCCGCAAGGTTGTCTTCACTCCGCACATGCTCCACAGTGATCAAGTCACCCAGCACCTTCTCTCTGATGAAGTGATGCTCGATCTCAATGTGTTTGGTCCTTGCATGACACACTGGATTGGTTACCAGTTTCAATGCACTCTCATTGTCCCCGCGTAGCACAGTAGGTCTGCTGACCTCCTCGTCCACATCCTCCACTAGTCTCCTTAGCCAGACACACTCCTGAGCTGCTAAAGACGACGCCTTGTACTCGGCCTCCGTGGTAGAAAGGGAAATAGAGTCCTGCTTCTTGCTACACCACGAGATAGCAGCAGCTCCACAAAAAAACACGTAACCTGATGTCGACTTGCGATCATCAGCGTCACCTCCATAGTTTGCATCCGTGTACCCATGCAACTTGAAGTCAGACTTCTCTTCATAGGACAACCCTATCTCAAGGGTTCCCTTCACGTACTTCAGTATCCCTTTAGCTGCCTCCAGATGAGGCTTCCGCGGCTCCTGCATATACCGACTAACTCGGCCGACAGCAAAGGCGATGTCCGGCCTCGTGATAGTTAGGTAGATAAGACTCCTCATCAGTGCTCGAAAGATCTTCGGATCAGGAAGAATCCTCCCTTCTTCCTTCCGAAGCTTCAGCCCAGCCTCCAGAGGAACGGAACTGCTCTTCCCCTCCTTCATGCCGAATCTTTCGACGATCCTCTCGGCATACGCCCTCTGGGAAACATACAGCCCGCCTCTTCTCTTCTCAACTTGGAGGCCAAGGAAATGGTGCAGTTCACCAAGATCCTTCATCTCGAATCGTATGGAGAGCTGTTGTCTCAGCGCCGCGACCTCCTCAGGGTTGTTCCCTGTCACGATCATGTCGTCGACGTACAGCAGCACCAGCACGTGAAGACCTCCACTCTTCTTCACGAACATGCTGGAGTCTGAGTCCGAGGCATCGTAGCCGCAGAACTGTAAGTACTCCGCAATCTTCCCATGCCAGGCTCTCGGCGCCTGTTTCAACCCGTAGAGGGCCTTCTTCAGCTTGCAGACGTGATGTGGAAGTGACTTGGACACGTATCCAGGTGGTTGCACCATGAATATGTCTTTGTCAATCTCTCCATACAGGAACGCGTTCTTCACATCAAGTTGCCACAGCTTCCAACCTCGGCACGCCGCCAGAGCGATGATCGTCCACACCGACGTCATCTTTGCGACATGACTAAATGTCTCCTCGTAGTCCTCTCCGTAGGTTTGTGAGAAGTCCCGAGCGACAAGCCTCGCCTGGTACCGCTCTACTTCTCCATCTGCTCTCTTCTTAACCTTGTACACCCATTTGCAGGTGACAGGTTTGATGCCCTCCACCATGGGAACCAGGTCCCATGTCTCATTCTTCTCTAGGACCTCCATCTCCTCGATCATATCCACGTCCCACTCCCTGATGCCAGCTGCATCATCAAAGCAGATAGGTTCCCTCTCATCGAGTGGTCCTGCGAAGAAGCAGGAAACCAAACTCACGAAGTTCCCCTCCTTATAGCGAGCAGGCGGAGCGATGGTCCGCTTTGACCTCCTCAAGGCTTGACCACTATCTACCACTCCGGTAGACTCCTCTGCTTGAGCTCCTCTCTGAAATCCTCTCTGAACTCCTCCTGAAGCGGTGCTCTCCCTGCTTCTTGAGTTCGAAGCTCCCCCTGAGCCAGAAGCTCCTCCTGAGCCAGATGCTCCTCCTGAGCCAGATGGCGATAGAGCACTGGGAGATAGCTCCAACTCCACAGTAGGGTCCTCAGTGACCCTCTCTTCCCTGCTAGATTCTCCACTCTCCGACAGCACCATAGTAGAGACTCCCTGGTATGAGACCAGTTCGTCAAACACTACGTCGCGCGAGACGATGAACTTGTGGGTCTGCGGATCCATGCACTTCCACCCCTTCTTCCGCTCATCGTAGCCGATGAAGATACACTTCCTCGCTTTCGGCTCCAACTTGGTTCTCTGAGCGTCCGGGACGTGCACGAAGCAGGTAGAACCAAACACTTTCATGTGACCCACATTTGGCTTCTCCCCGAACATGAGCTGGTGTGGAGACACCATCCTGTTAGGACTCAGAGGTAGCCGCTTGCCGCAAGTTCCAGCGCATCTTCCGCCACGTCCAAGCCAACCACCCGCGTCGAGCTCCACTCCGGCGGTTTTCAGTTCATGTCCACGCTCCGAGCCAGGATGGACGCATGCGACGGGGACGTTCCTGAAATACAAAATCAATCTTTATATAATACGGTTTTGCAGGACAGAGACGGTGGTGAAGAAGGAAATATTGAATCGGTTTGTTGTGTACTCCCCGGTGACAGGGATGATGAATAGTGATTAGGAGGAGGTTCGTTTTTTTGAGTTTTGTAAGTTCCTGTTGCTATGGAAGAGCTGTTCCCGTGAGATGATTATGGATGAACATACGAATGCCTTTGCTTGAGATATGAGAGTGCTTCCCTGTGCTTCCCTGTAGTTATAGAGAGGAAAAAGATGACTTACTTTGGGTTGTTGGTTGGCGTTCGGTTTGGGGGAACTGTCGCGTTCTCGTATTCCAGTGTAAGGATACTCCCGTGAGAAAAGAGATCTAGCATTTGTTTTCTTTTCTATTTTGAATGTTGTGCTCTGCTTCCGTGAGGAAGAAGGTGAATAGTAAATTCAGAGGTCCTGTTGCTGTTTGCCTGGGGAGTAGTCGATCGATAAGAATCTTGTTTGGGTCTGCTGCTTTCCATTTGTTAGAGATGATGAACAGTGCAGTTACTGTTGAATGTTAAAATTGGCTTTAGTGTGGAGTATAGAATGAGAATATTTTGCTTCCTATTGAGTCTGAATAGTTTAAAGGGGTGTTTGATTTTATTTCGTTGGAGATTTCGTGGATCCACCTTGAGTGATTGAGATTTCGTGGATCCACCTTGGGTGTGAGAGCGAGTGAGAAATTAGGTTGTTTAGTTTGTGGCTTCCTTACACTAGTGAGTGTTTGAGATTTCCGTGGAACCACTTCAGTGTGAGATTGAGTGAAATTACTCTGTGGTATCGTGTGCGACAGCGGCCGAGCACGGAGCGGGAGATCGAAGGTGACGAAGAATTCCTCGCGGGATCGCCGTCGACTTCGGTTGCGGAAAGACGCCTCTTTCCGTGGGTAATTTGCTTCTTTCTCTTCCTTTGTGTGCATCTAAATTTTCTCTTTAGGATATTAGATTCATTGTGGGTTTTCGTCCGGGATTTTGTCAGCGAACGCTACGTCGAAAACTCCAAACGGAAACGTATTTGGAGTTCACGATTTCCGTTTGCTATAACAAGGGGAACGGAACGAGAGTTGCGAACTTCCTTCCCCGGATTTAGAATTGAACCATATTTCAAGAAAATTCAATTTGTAAAACAAAATAGTAATTTTGTGCTTTATAAAACATAGTTGCTTAATTTCTTAAAGTTCGTGCAATGCTTGCTCAAATTTCAATTTTCAATTGCATGCATTTAGGGTTTCCTAGAAAGAGCCGACAGACGCGCAAACTCTACGCGCCGTTCTGCATCATATGCAAATTAGACAAATCCATCTATGGGCTTAAGCAAGCGCCAAAGATGTGGCACATGAAGTTTGACCAAGTGGTAAAGAGTTGGTTTTCAGTCTAGCCTTTCTGACAAATGCCTTTATCACCGCTCTATGTCAAACAAAACAGTCATCATATGTCTATATGTGGATGACATGTTGATTCTGAGTTCAGATCTTGTTGCAGTTAAGGACGTCAAATACACACTCGCAAAAGTATTTGACATGAAGGATATCGATCCCGTCGATACCCTTTTAGGTATGAAAGTTAGAATTGATAAGGGTAGGGTTACTCTTAGTCAGGCTCATTACATTGAGCAACTTCTTTCAACCCGGGGATACAAAAATTGTAGGCCTATAGAGACACCCTTCGATCATAATGTAAAATTGAGCCCAAATGTTGGGACTAGCATTGATCAAGTAAAATATTCTAAAATAATTGGTAGTCTCATGTACGCCACAAGCTGTACTCGACCAGACATTGCCTTCTCTGTTAGCATGTTGAGTCGCTTTACCAGTAGTCCGAGCAAAGAGCATTGAGATGCTCTTGATAGGCTGATGAGATACCTGTCAGGTACTAAAAATCACGCTCTGTGCTACATTGGTTACCCACCTACTGTGGATGGATATTCTGATGCCTCGTGGTGTTCAGAAATCAGTAACAACAAATCTACCAGTGGATACATATTCACTCTGGGTGGAGCTGCTATCACTTGGAAATCAAAAAGACAGACCTGTATAGCATTGTCTTCTATGGAAGCCGAGTTATTTGTCATAGCTTCGACTGGTGAAGAGGCAGACTGGATCAAGAATCTGATACTAGATATTCCCTTGTCTAGGTTACAAGTCAATTCTCTGAGCTTGTATTGCGATAACCAAGCAGCAGCCCAAGTCGTTAAGAATGCTCTCTACAATACTAAGAGGAGACATGTACGACTGAGACACGCTCTGCTAAACTATCTGAAAGAACAAGGAATTATCTCTTTGGTCGATGTGCGATCAAAAGATAATCTAGCTGATCCATTGACGAAAGGAATGCCCAAAGATCGGTTAAACAAAACAGTGGGGGAAATGAGACTACAGACGATTTAGATCACCTTAGTCTACATCGATGTTTTGATTTCTCCTGATTTTCTTTGTCAAAGCAAGCATGTTGTGCTCCGTTTATGTTTTGGTTGCTGAGTACGAATCTGGTGAGTTATTTCATTCCAAATCTGATGTTAATAACTCTACCTGGATTCGTCTTCTCTTACCTTGGAAGAGAGTGTTATTCCAAATTTGATAACACAATCTGACTCGGTTTGACTCTTCTTCTGTTAATGGGCATCATTCCAAACTTGATGATTTCCACTTAACTTCAGAAGAACAGTAACCCTGACATTCCATACTGAAACACAGATATCGCTGCGGTGTCCAAAAGTCTATAAATTGTCTCGTTGAAAATCGATAATAGATTTTAAGGTTGAACCTATAATACTCTTGTTGGAACCGAGACTCGGCCCAATGAGGAGATCGGACCCCTTAGAAGGGGCAGCTAGCACTTACTGATCCCGCGGAAGGAAACATGTCGAAGACAAAGAGCTAGATACAGACCCTTGGCTACAGCGCGGAGATCCCACCACACACCCGGAAGATCTTTAGAGCGTTTCCCCTCCCAAGCCAAAGTTGAAGCTGGGCACCCTCGGAGAGCCTGAGGAGCTAACAAAAGAACCTAGGGAGGAAGAAGCCAAGAATTGGAATTGGACTCCTCTCCAAAGGTGCCCTTCAAGGTCTATATATAGTTTTTCAAACTGGGTCTGCTAATAGCGCAATCCCGTCTTTTGGTTTTACTAAACGCAACCCAAAATGGTCTGCCAACAGCCAAACTCCGCTGCTTAGAAAGGCTAACTACAGGCCACAATGAGACCCTACAGAGCCGGCACCCTAGGACCCCACCGAGACGGCACCCTGGGACCCCGCCGAGCCGGCACCCTGGGACCCCGCCGAGCCGGCACCCTGGGACCCTGCCGAGCCGGCCCCCTGGGACCCCGCCGAGACGGCACCCTGGGACCCTGCCGAGCCGGCACCCTGGGACCCCGCCGAGCCGGCACCCTTGGACCCCGCTGAGCCGGCACCCTGAGACCCTGCCGAGACAGTACCCTGGGACCCCGCCGAGCCGGCACCCTGGGACCCGGCCGAGCCGGCCCCCTGGGACCCCGCCGAGACGACACCCTGGGACCCCGCCGAGCCGACACCCTGGGACCCCGCCGAGCCGGCACCCTGGGACCCCGCCGAGCCGGCACCTTGGGACCCCGCCGAGACGGCACCCCGGGACCCCGCCGAGACGGCACCCTGGGACCCTGCCGGGACGGCACCCTGGGACCCCCGCCGAGCCGGCACTCTGGGACCCTATCGAGCTGGCACCCTGGGACCTTGCCGAGCCGGCGCCCTGGGACCTCGCCGAGACGACACCCTTAGGTGTCTTAGGCAATTTTGATCTCGACAAAGATGGGGCTGAACATGCGAGATCTTCTCTACTCGCCGCAGGTGGGCGAGATATTTTAAGTTGTCCTCGATCCTCTTTGACATCGACGAATAACGGGTTATACAACTCTAGGTACTCCTTCAAGCTTAATTACAAAGTACTACGTTCCTTTTGTAGAACTAGATACATGTACATTTTCAAAGTATGAATTTATTTTTAATGACATTTTATGTTGAAAATTACAGGAGTTGTTGTTGATGGAGGAGCACTAGCAGGATGGGATCCTTAGCAGGATGATTTACTGGACGTTTGAGGCCGACGACAGTTAGAGTGTTATTTGCTTTCTTTGTTTTATCTCTACTTAGAGCACTTGTTTAGCTTTTTCTTTTGATGCACTTATTTTTTAGACTTTATGCTCTTTTGTTGACTTTGGTCACTATGTTTGCTGGACTTGTGCTATGATCGTACTTTAGACTGTTTTGTGATGCAGGTGAGTTTTATTGTTTATCCTTATGCGTGCATAAAATTTTCTTTAAGTCTAATCAGTTTATGCAGGTGTTGGACACGGTTGTGTACCTTTCACGTCTAGTTGAATTTATACAAATCACTCTAAACCGTCGTCGGGTTTACCACGGACATAGGAGGAGATTGTTAAGGTATTTAATTATATGTCCGCGCGTGTCGAATCGACTCGGTTGGCCTTAATGGGTTTCGTGTCAACCTAGGGCTCGGCTCTACGCTGGAGGTACTATAAGCAGCCATTCCAAACTCGATGATCTACTGTAGAATATCTTGAGCGGCCAAACCCTTCAACATGACTCATCTTCTACAAAAGACGTCTTTTGTTTGCATGGCATGACGAAAAGCATCTTGTCCGACCGCGACAAGATGTTCACCAATCGTTTTTGGAAGGAGCTGTTCACCATGAGCAGCACCAAACTGGCGTTCTCATCGGCCTACCACCCCAAATCCAATGGCCAAACCGAGGTAGTCAACCACACCGCTGAAATGTAGTTGTGGTGTTTGATAGGAGAGTAAGGGGCCGGAGCCTATGGCACCAAAAGACGTCTTGCTGAAGATGTGATCGGGAGGGGAAAGTGAGACTGAAGACGTGCGGCTGGGAAGGAAAAAGGCGTGGATTTGCTGGAGGCGAGATCGGACGGGAAGATGCAGGGGCTTGCGGCTGGAGAAGGTTGGGGCATGCGACTGGAAGGCGTTTTGTGGCTTCGGTGAGGAAGATGAACAACGGAAGGGAGCAGTTATGGGATGATCGTGCCTGTCGTTGGAACACCGTCAAGCGTGGGAGAGTTGTAGGCATGGATTACAGAACAACCATCTATGTCTCCCTCAATCCTATTCATGCCGGGAGTTACGAGAACAATGTCTTCCCGTGCGGTAGTTCCCGACGTATAATATGGGACGACTTTAAGAACTACTACCACATGCATTTTCGCCCACTAATGCAGAACAATATATGAATATTATTATTGCAACATTCGCCCTAAATAAACTGCGTGGTTGTTGATGTCAGCATATTTGTTGATTATTACAATTGCATGCATTCTTATTTATCTGCGTTGATTATAGTTGTGCTTGTGAATGTCGTACCCTGATCCCTTACAAGTGGTATCAGAGCTAGGTTCGTAAGTGTCTGATTGGATGTCCCGGTTTAAATTTGTGTCAACAGCAGGTCATGACATCGATCTGCTCCTTAACTTCTCAGATCTGATCCGTGAATTAATCAGATCGCCTAGAGACGCTAAGTGCAACTATGGCAGGGAAAATACAGTGTTGGCCAGATATTCAGTTGAAAAGTTTGACGGCAGCTGGAATTTCCGCCTATGGCAGATTCGAGTGAAGGACATGCTGGTTGAGCAGGGTTTGATGCGAGTGATGCAGGGGCGTGAGTCTTTGCCTGCTCCGTTGAAGGATTCTGAGTGGACTGAGTTGGATGAGCGCGCCACCAACGCTATCCTGATGTGCGTCAACAACAAGGTGTTGTTCAACATCGGTGTTGAGGAGTCTGTTGTCAAGATGTGGGAGAAGCAGCTTGATGGACTATACATAAGCAAGTTGTTGACCACGAGACAGTTGCTGAAGCATGCGACTGTACAACCTGAAGATGTAGGAGGGTGGTAACTTGCAGGAACACTTTAACGTGTTTAATGGTCATCACGGACAACTACATGGGGTTGGTACGAAGGTGGAGGAAGAAGACAAAACCTTATTGCTTCTTACCTCGCTCTCATCATCATACACACATATGTAGACTACGCTATTGTATGGGAAGGACACAGTAGACCTGGAGCAGATCACATCTGCGTTACTGTCCAGTCAGATATTGTCAGACCCCACTCTTAGGGGTGAGCATGCGTTGGCAGTAGGAGGACGAGATAGACAGTTCGAGAAGGAATCTGGGAGTGCATGAGTCAGATTTGCATCGCGGAAGACAGTGACATGCTACCAATGCAGGCAGAGTGATCATATTAGGAGGAATTGTCCGCAGCGTGCACAGAGTTTTGGGGACGCCCAGAATATGGGCAAGGCAGTGCTAGACATAGCAGAGGGAGTGATGATGCTCTCACCATCACTGAGAGTCGGTGTGACTCTGATAGCTGGATATTGGATTCTGGTGCTTTCGCAACACATATGCTCAGATGCGACGATGTTCAATTCACTGGAGGTGATGACTGAGTCAGTCTTTCCGGGTGACGACTCAGCATATGAGGTCACTGGGACAGGGACGATGGACATTTGGATGCTTGATGAAGTAGTGTGTAGGCTTGAGCAGGTACATCTGGTACCCAAGCTGCGCAGGAACTTGATATCGTTGGGCAGATTGTACTCCTTGAAATTTGCACTTGCATTAGAAAAGAAAGGAAAAGCTACAGCTATTACAAAATGCTATCCACATCGGATGTAAACAACTCCGCAAATTTTGCAGGAGTCTCGACCATGCTAGTCCAAAAGAAGGAGGAAGAGACAGCAAAACGGGTACAAAAATCTGCCACGCGGTTAGCCTCGCGCGGCACAAACTGGAACCGAATCTGAGCAAAAACACTAAAGAAGGAGAAATCACCGTCCCCCTCAGCTGTCGCCTGCCATTGTCCCTTGGACAGGCTTTTGGAGCAAAGCTCAATCAAGTTGCGGCAGTCCCCTTCAAAGATAGCACCACGCCCATCAAACATGGTCGGAAGCAGAAACCGTTGTAGAGCAAGAAGGGCCGCAAGCTCAACCCCTCCGGGATCCCAATGAGTCGTAGGGACGCCAGCAGCAAAGATGAGATTGCCCACATCATTCCGCGCCACAATGCCAAGGCCAGCGACCAGGTTGGAGTGAAGCGCCCCATCAAAATTGAACTTTAACCAGCCTGGAGGGGGGGCACCATGAGGTTGGTGTCGACAGTCGCGAAGACTGGATAGGGCCCCAGTTTCCAAGGAATGGTAAAGAACGCAACAACGAGATATTCTCCAAAATTGTAGCAGCCATAATAGTGGGAGACGCCACCGCCCGACGGTAAACCAGAGCATTGCGCCCCCTCCATGCTTGATAGATGGCATTACAAAAGATTCGGACCGGACCAATAGCAGCAGGCCGAATGGAGGTGAGGAGGCTAAGCAAATCAGACCAATCCCGGATGGGAGGGAGCACGATGCCCCACCGCCGAAGGGCAACCGCAATATCACGAAGACGAGAGCAATCCGTGACCAAATGGTCGCGGGATTCCGGCGCGGGGCACCCCCAAGGGCAGCAATCAGCGTCCGTAAGACCCCGCCTGGCGAGCCAAACCCTTGTGGGGATGGCGTCGAGGGCAAGCCGCCACCAGAAGAACCTTTCCCGAGGGTGGAGCTTCAATTTTTTGAGCCAAACGTAGTCATCCGCATGGTGTTCAAACTGTTTTCTGTACGAAATGGCCGCAAGCGTAAGCCCGCTGAACTTGTTTAATAATTCTGGGCTGTCATTGGGGAGGTTCCAATTGACCGGGAGTTGGAGGATGATCTCCACGAGAGCTGGGCCAAAACAAAGTTGCAGCTCCTGAACGCTCCAGCCCCTCTCCTCATCAAGAAACTCCGCAACTTGCCGAGAGTCGAGGGCCTCACAATCAACAAAGGTTGGCCACCGCGAGATGGGTCGGTCATAAATCCAAATGTGCTCCAAGACATTAATGGACCGCCCATTAGCAATCCTCCAACGTAAAACAGAATTAAGGTTGGCCGCACCTTGCTGGATAATACGCCAAACAGTAGAATCGCTGCGCTGAGTGCCCTCACGCCATAAGCGGTCAGGATAACGTGCTGTCATAATTTTGCTAAATAGGGAGGTGTTGGGCTGCAAAAGCTCCCAAGCAAATTTAGCTCGAAGAGGGCCCTGCCACTTTGCAGCAGAGTGAAAACAAGTCCGCCATTCACCGGAGGAGAACAAACTTTGTCCCAGCTGATGTAGTGCATGCCCCGATGTTGGGAGTCCCGTTGCCATAGGAAAAAAACGAGCGAGGCGCTCAAGAGTTTCCTGAACAGAGCGGGGAACCGCTGAGTGGGTGAGCAAGTAAAGCGGCGAAGCCAGCAGCGCCGAGTTGATTAACATGGCTCGGCCAGCCAAGGAAAGGTGTCGGTTCCCCCACGCCTTAATTTTGGAAGAGGCAGTCAGCAGAAGCGAGGAGAAGTCGTCACGACGAAGCTTCCTTAAAGCTAAGGTGATGCCAAGGTATTGAAATTCCTGAACCCGAGAGTACCCCAATCGCCGGGTCAAACGAGCACACTTCCACGCCGGAGTAGACTTTCCGAATAGCACCATGGACTTGGCAAGGTTGATCCGCTGGCCCGTCAAAGAGCAATAGTCCCTGAGTATGTCCGTACATTGGGGCAGATTGTACTCCAGGGGAGGCAGTTTTGCAGCGAGAGGCGGAGTTCTGACAGTGACGCGAGGGCGCATCGTGCTTATGCGAGCTGTGCAACACAGAAGATTGTACCAGCTAATGGGGACCACGATGCGATATGGTGTGCCCATGATTTTCTGTGGCCGACAGTGTGGATGGTTGAGGTGCAAGGGATCGCCCTTCCGGGACTCTAACTAGGCGAGTCAGATGCAGTGATCCAGTTGCGTCGACATTCAGTGGTTGAGCCCGAGCAGGGATGAGTCGACTAGAGCAGGTTGGCTAACGCCTCAGGTCCTTAAGGTGGTGCTACGTGCAGTGTTGCTTCGCGCAGTTGATGCTACGTGCAGTTGATGCTACGTGCATATAGTGCTTCGTGGAGGTGGTGGTTCCGGATCACGAACCAAGGTGGTGGTTTGTTGGGAATATTGGTTCAAATCTGGATCCAATATGTATCTGACCCGTTATGCTCTACGTTTATTTCTAAACCTAGAGTCGTCCGTTCCTGGATTAACCCCGATCAGAGGGGAGCCGCACAATGGAAGCCCCGTGAGAAAACTGCCGCCCTTCGCCTCCATCCAGTTCGCGTGGAGGAGAAGCCATAGCCGCAAGCGAGAGGCCGGCTCCCGCCGGAGATCCACGATCCCATCCCTTTCCCTGTTCGCGAGGAGTGGAATCCAAGAGGCGCTGCATCCCGATCTCGGGAAGGATAGGAGGTGCGCCTCTCTTCCGCCGAACGCTGTCGTCCATTCTGCTGTCGTCGTGGAAGGAGGTGTGCCGGCCCTTGGTGGTGTCATCGACGGTCTTGGAGGAGGTACTGTGGTGTGCGGGTTTGCTCGTCTTGGCTCAGCTAGTTTTTGGTCATGGTGGAACTGGAGGTGTGCTGCGGATAGGGGTGTGCGCGGTGCGGTTTGGTGCGGTTTTGGCCCAAACCGCAACCGCACCACAGGGGCGCGGTTTTGGCCCGAGCAAAACCACACCGCACCGAAATTATGCGGTGCGGTTTCGGTTTGGTGCGGTTTTTTGCGTTGCGGTTGCGGTTTCGGTGCGTTTTCAGCATGTGATATGCATATACACCAAAATAATAATGTGAGGCAAAATAAGTTGTAAAATTTGGGCAAAAACATAGTTACATGAGTTATATTTTCATGAAAAAATGTGTAATACATATATTTTTAAAATACAAATACTACAAAATCAACCACGAGCTAAAAATAGATCTTCAGATAATACAATTCTCATGATATGACTACTTTAGTTGCATATGAAATGACACATCAAATACAAATATAATGAATCTAAATGATTTTAAGTCCTGGATATGCACAACACTCACATAATTGCAGCTTTATTTATCCTTCAAACATTGAAACATTAACAAAAGCTTACTAATAAATTATTTTAAGAGAAATCTAGTGAATACGTATTTACAGTTAGATGGATAACTATGATACTATTTGCACTTAACAAAAGCTTACTAATCTTCAAATTCATCAATAAATCGATAAATAACAAACAAAAAAAAACAAGAAAGCAACTATATGCGCTAATATAATTAGTTACTTACTATTATTAATTAATAATTTAAAAGTTATATTTTTATTTATATGTACGTGATATGTCACAAGTTTATTAAAATTGAAAATATGTCATTAGTCGGTGCGGTTTTTGCGGTTTTCAAGATCCAAAAATCGCACCACACCGAACCGCGCTCGGTTTGTAAAAGTTCAAAACCGCACCGCACCGAAACTACGCGGTGCGATTTAAAAATCGGTGCGGTTTGTGCGGTGCGGGCGGTTTTTGCGGTTTGCGATTTTTTATGCTCACCCCTAGCTGCGGACTTGGAGCCGAAGGAAAAAAAATCTGAGATTCACTTATGAATAATAGTATTCGATCGAGGATTGATTCACATTAGCGCGTAAAGTTAACATTCACTTGCATTGAACACCCTAAAATAATCTGAGATTTGATTTAAAAATAATAATATTTGCAATTTATTTAAGTATGTGCCGTAGCTCTATTTACCAAGTAATAATATAAGATAATTAGGCTTTATTTGGCGCGGCGTTGGCGGGCGGAAAGGGCGGGAGCAAATGGCGGGATCGAACCGGAGGCGGGGAGGAGGGGTTCTAGACGGAGCGTTTGCTCCTTTCCTCGGGCGCGGCGGGACCAGGCGCGGAAAACGGAGCCGGCGATTCATTTGTTTTGCCGCCGTGCCAAATAAATCATTAGCTGCGCCAAATAAAGCCTTTAATCTCGGCATATGTAAGATTGCCCCCAAGTGACTAGCATGCAAGCATACTTTGCGTTATGAAATAAATCATCCGCAAACATTTTAACGAAAGAATCATAGAAAAATAGGTGGATATGAAAACAAGGAATAAATCGTTTTTACCTAAAATTTCACGAGAGAACAAAACGGGTTAGTTAACTGCAAGTGAGTAAGGAACTTTTGGCACTTTGCACCCTGTAATTACAGGCGTTTGGCACTTTGCACCTCACCTTTTAATATTTGGCACTTTGCACCCTTCAAAATCATTATTAGAGCACTTTGCACCCTGTAGCAGATTTTGTTCCATGTAAATATAATCTGAAATTAAACAGGGGGGTAAAACTGGAATTTCAAAGCTTTTATCCTCTCAAAACCCTGAATCTCCCGTGTCATCCCAAACCCTCGCCGCTATCTTGCATGCGCCCTTCTCCCGATCCACCTGCGCCCTTCTCGTGCTCCGCCTCTCAGCGACCCAAGCCCCGGCGATCTACAAGAGAGAACCGCCGACGTTCTAGGAGAGAGAACCACTGACGATCTGATCTAGGAGAGAGAACCACCGACGATCTAAGGCACGATCCACCGGCGGCCCCGACCCAAATACCCTTGCTGCTCTCTTCCGCGCTCTTCTCCTGCTCCGTCTGGCATTACATTTCTTCCTTGCTGCTTCGCCGAACCAAGGTTCTGCTGCTGAACGTTCTCCTGCTGCTGAACCTATCATCTGCTGCTTTCCGAAACAGTGTTTTGCTGCTTCACCGTGGAAGGTTTTGCTGCTTCACCGTGTTTTCATCATCATCTACTCATCGTGGAAGGTATAACATTTGAAATCCCTAATTATTTTAGACTATAAGCAATTATTTAGGATGGTTTGGTGTTAGATTTTGTTGTTTCCAAATTGTTTCCTTTAATTTTGGTGTTAGATTTTGTTGTTTCTATCTTGTCCAATTTTTTTGTTTCCTTTTTTTTAGAATGGTTTGGGTAATGCGAAATCAAGAGTCAAATGAAAGGGCCCTTTACATGCCATATGAAGCATCGTTGTTCACTGTTAGAATGCATCATTCCGGGTCCTTTTTTGGTTCAACAAGTATGTCTTATATGCCTGATGTAGTGAATATGTTTGACTACTGTGATTACAACGAGTTAGTCTTAACTGATTTGCATGAAATGGCAAGAGAGCTCGGTCACTTGTCCTGGGTTAGATTTTACTGCAGATTAAGTGGACCAGAAGACTGCAATAATCTGAATTTACTTGATACTGACGAAGATGTTAAAAATCTTACTAAACATATCAACCGTGAAAGAGAAGTGGATGTTTACGTTGAGACTATTGAAGCTCATCCTCAAAGTAATTCTGATATTGCGGTAGAAAATATTTTTGAACTTGATAATAGAAGTGAATCCCTTAGCAGCGAAGAGGACACAGATGAGAATGATTCTACATTTAGTGATGATTTTGTAGATGATTTTGAGCACGATGATATGGAGTATGACGAAAATATTGATGAAGCTATTGATTGGGTGGGATTGAAGGAGCCAAATGAACCATGTGTGCGTGAACAGAATCAAATGGTGGAGCATTACAAGGGTAAAAGTCCCCTCACCACAAACTCCAATAAAACGAAATCATCAAGGTACCAAATTTATCAAGGAAATGCATGCGAATCACATTTTGAATTTGAAGTAGGAATGTGTTTCGCTACAGCTGAAGAGTTTCGAGAAGCTGTTAGGATATATTCTAACATGCAAGGAAAGTCAATCAAATTTACCAAGAATTGTAGTGATAAAATTCAAGTCACTTGTGAATGTGGTTGGAAAATGTACGCTTCCTTTATATCAAAAAGTGATAATACTTTTCAAGTGAAGACCATTAAAGATGAACACACATGCTATAGGACTGCAACATCTAAACATTGTACTTCTGATTTCCTTGCAAAGAAATATCAACACCACCTTAGGAGTAACCCTGAGTGGCCGGTGACTTCAATGCAAGAAATGATGCAAATGGAAAACAGAACATCCCTTTCTATCTGGAAAATGTATAGAGCGAAAAAACATGCAAGTAAAATCATACATGGCACAGAGTTGGAGCAATATGCTAGTTTATGGGACTACTGCGAAGAAATCCGTCGAACCAATCCTAACACAACTGTCAAAGTCCAATGTAAACAAGACTTGGTATCGGAAGCATGTATTTTTAAAAGGTTGTATATATGTTGGGGTGCTTCGAAGTTGGGTTTTCTTGCAGGATGTCGACCCGTCATAGGTCTAGATGGAACACACTTAAAGACCTCAAATGGCGGAGTTTTACTATGTGCGGTCGGTGTTGACGGGAACAACGGTTTTATCCAATAGCATATGCCATGGTAAGAAAGGAAAATAGAAAATCATGGGAATGATTTATTAGTCTTTTGATACATGATTTGAATATCGTTAATAACTATATTTGGACCATCATGTCTGATAAGCAAAAAGGTTTGATACGTGCAGTAGAAGAATTACTACCTAATGCAGAGCATAGGTTTTGCTTAAGACATATGTACAGTAATTTTAAGCAAATCCATAAAGGATTGCAACTTAAAAATTTATTGTGGAAAGCTGCATCGGCTAGTAGAATGGTGGATTTTAATGCAGAAATGGAAAAGCTGAGAGCACACAATATAGTGGCATACAATTGGGTAAGGGCGAGAGAACCAAGAAATTGGGCAAGATCACATTTTAGTACATGGCCGAAGTGTGATATACTACTCAATAATTTGTGCGAATGTTTCAACAATGTAATCTTAAAGGCAAGAGGCAAACCCATCATAACAATGCTTGAGATCATAAGAGTGATTATGATGAGGAGAATATACACACAAAGAGATAAAATGCTAAGGTGGAGTGGAGAAATTTGTCCAAATATTCAAAAAATCATTGAAAACAACAAAACAGAAGTTCATGATTACATTTTAGAATGGAATGACAATGACAAATTTGAGGTTAAAAGGTGGGCCGGTGAAAAATGGACCGTTGAATTATCATCCCAAAGTTGTAGTTGTAGAAAGTGGGATCTAACTGGAATACCATGCGTGCACGCCATAGCTTGCATATTCTACAAAAGGGAAAGAGTTGAAGACTATGTAGATTTTTGGTACAAAAAAACCACCTACTTGAAAGCATATGAACACTTGCTGAATCCTATTAAGGGACAAAGAGAGTGGCCATGTGAAAATCAAAATATTGTGGTACCATGGAATACTAAAACCAAAAAGGCAGGAAGACCTTCAATGCAAGCTCGAAGGAAGGAGGCGGATGAGTTGAGTAATCAGAAATATGGTTTGAAAAGATCCGGTACTAAATATGCATGCTCCAATTGTGGAGAGATGGGTCATAACAAGAAAAGTTGCGCTCAATCATCAAAAAATGTTGAGCCGACAATGGCAACAACAACGTTCCGATCAAAATTACCGGTATGTAAAACATCATTTATCAGCGTTCTTGCTTTTTTTTATCTAATTAGTAATAATAATTTGCTACAACTACACAGGTAAAGAAGAAGAGTACAAAGACAAGCTATATTGCTACTCAAGAATCGGTTACTGCGCCATTTCATCACGGTGAGTTACAATTAGAGATTATATTTCACACAATTAATCTGCAATAAGTTATTTACAATTTCTTAAATTTCACACAAACTTAAATATGTTTTTATTTAACAGGTGAGGAAGATGTTTGGGATGACACTGCATAGGAAGTGTGGAGATTCATCATTTATAGATTATATTGATATTATGTGCTTGTTTTGTATAATGAGATTTGTGATGCATCTTACGTGTTTTGGAAATCCTAAAGTTATTATCTCTATTTGGACCTTGATATAATGATATTATGTCTAATATTTTATAAGATCGGTCACTTGATCTTTACTTGATAAGTTAATCGCTTAGACGTTAACCAGTTTCGGAAAAATCACACAATTTGATGTTTCAAAATTTTTTTAAATAAAAAATTAACAATTTATTATTCAAAACAACTTTTTTATAATTTTATGTCGCAGCGACTTGATTATGTAAAATGATACCTGCTCAAAAAAGTCCCTATTTCAACAAATTTCGGCAATAAGTTAATAAAAATATGTATGGCCTGCATATAATAATGTATAAAAAAACACGTGTATTGCGCATGAGATAATGAAATTTGTGTGGTCTGCATATAGTAGCGCATGAGATGATGAAATTTCACACCAAAAAAAGAATGGTCTGCGTATAGCAGAGCATTACAACTATGATGGTCGGTTAAATGTTTGGTTTGCGTAACTTTTTAATGCTTGGATTGTGTATGACCATAAAATGATGGTCTGCTTATAGCTATAAAAAGAATAGGAATTATTTTTGGGGAGAGGATCCCACCTGCCGAATTTAATAGAGGGTCTGCGTATAGCTAGCTATAAATTGAATACGAATTAAATATAGCAGATAAAACAAAATCCTGGTGCGTGACCAAAATACCCCTCCAACTATAACTTTCGGAATTTAATAAATAGAAAAGAAATAAAAAAAATAACTGGAGGGTGCAAAGTGCTTCATTAAGGACTTTAAAGGGTGCAAAGTGCCAAAGTTTAAATATAAGGGTGCAAAGTGCCAAACGCCTGTAATTATAGGGTGCAAAGTGCCAAAAATTCTGAGAGTAAGTGCAATTCGAACGGATAGCCGCAAACCAAACTGATAGCTCCAAATCAAACAATGAGCATGAAAAATTAATGGCAACGGAAAAGAATGGATGCAAGTATTTGCCGTGCATCCAGAGTGTCGGACTCCGATTAGCGCTTCGTTTGGCGCGGTGGTGGCGGTCGTGAATTCGGTGGTCATGAACCGTGATTCGTGAACGCCAAGTTTGAACGGGTTCACCGTACTCCTTTGTTTTTTTAGTTCATTCCTCCACGTGGCAATAAAGCGGGAACCACGGCCTAGATTTGGATTCGAAAAATTTCCCAGAGTTTTGAGGAGGAACAAAGAGGCTTGTGACGCGGGTTTTGGATTTAGGGAGAAGTATTGGGACCCGAGTGGCTCGGGTGAAGTGGAAGGGAAAATGGGGAGGCACTGTGACTCTGAAACGGACGCCGGCGACGCCGGAGGAGGGCCGGGATGGGGTTGCCGGAGGTCGACCGGCCCTCAGGAGGAGTCGTTGGAGGCCGGCGAAGCTTCCACGGAACGCGGAAGGAGGAAGCATTAAAATATAAATGATTAGCGTGGGGTTAGGGAATAAGCATTAAATATAAATGATTAATAAAGCATTAGTAAAAAGACTTGACCAGCGAAAGTTCCCGACTCCTTCCTAACCCACACGCTAACAAAACATTAATAAACATTAAATAGGGTGGTTAACAAAACATTAATAAAAAAAGGAATGTAGGCTGGTCAACAAAACATTAATAAAAAGAAATGGGAAACGTGATATTGACGGGCGCTGCTATTAGCACTGCAGTTTTAGCTATCCGCACTCAATTTATACGAGTTACTACGCGTCTTTTAGAAATACACCTTGTACATTTATTTTTAGGAAAAGTGTTCAACACGAAAGTTGTAGATCTCGTCGATATCTACAACTTTTGTGTTGAACACTTTTCCTAAAAATGCACGCACAAGACGTATTGCCGCTCTGATTGAAATATGAGCATAACTATAGCGAATTTTTAGAAATACAACTTGTACATGCATTTTTAAGAAAAGTGTTCAACACGAAAGTTGTAGATCTCGACGAGATCTACAACTTTCGTGTTGAACACTTTTCCTAAAAATGAATATACAAGACGTATTTTCAAAAAGCGCTTAATAACTCAGACAAATTGAGTGCGGATAGCCAAAACTGCAGTTGTTGACGCCAGGAAAATCCTGACCTCAAGATTCGGACCAATGCAGCCGGAGACTACTCGCCCAGCAGTCTGACGAGATGACCTGGCTGGCGACTACTACGGAGCTAGAAGAACAACGAACCGGACCCCAGGTGCTTGGTAGGGAGGTCCCACCACGTACCCAGAAGCTCGAGAGAGTCTTCCCCTCCAAAACCAAAGTGGCCGAGCTTGGTACAGGGAAGGCACCGACTTGGCTGAAAGCAAGGGTGACGGGCTCGAGAATTCGGGAATCGGGGTCCAAAAGCTCAAGTCCAGGTGCCAATCCATGTACCCCTGGGGTCCTATTTATAGGAAAACCAAGGGGTAGGGGGGTTTTATAGCCCAGCCCCAACCTGGCGACTATGGGTTACTCGGCGAGTATCCTGCCATAGTCGCCCATCCGGCGAGTATTGGGGGCTGCTCGCACACGCCGGGCCAATGCTCGCCAGGCCTTCTTTTCCATACTCGCCAACCTGGCGAGTATTGCCTGCATACTCGCCGAGGTCTTCTCCTCTTCTGCCTTGAATTGCCGAGCTTTGTGTTGACCTCTTTGACTTTGACTTCTGCCCACGTGGCCTTGGGGGGGGGGGGGGGGGGTCCACCCTCGGAGAATGAGGGTTGTACACAATCCCCGCTCTTTGCGAGTAACGTAGTTGCTCGGAAAGAATCATCCAACCCTTATTCGAAGAGCTGTCTTTCTGGCGAGTATTTGGTCTGTACTCGCCTTCTCGCTGGCCGACGTTCGATCTCTATAAATAGAGGGGCAGGGGTCTCTGATGGCACGTCTTTTCTGAACTCGCTCAAGATGGCGCGCGACTATGCTGCAGAGGCTAAGGCGGTCATGGCTGGCCTTGTCGGTTTATTTGATGGTTCTTCGCTCCCTTCTCGCCCGGATCTCATATCTGGCGACCTTCCATCTTCTAGGAAGAGGAAGAGGCTCGCCCAGAAGAAGAAGAAGAAGGAGAAGAAAAAGGCCGCCGAGGAAGAGGTCGCCGCTCCTTTGGGCGATCAACACCAGCAGCTGCTGGACGACCTGGGGCTCTCTAATGAGGGCGACTCGCCGGCCGCTGATCCTTCTGTTCCAAATGTCGCCGAGGAGGCGAGCATTCCTGAGTCTACGGCCCAGAATCCGCCGGAGAATTTCGCTTCTGTGCGAGGTACGAGCTACATACTCGCTACTGCCTTTGAACGTCCTCTACTTGGTCCGAGTTTGCTGAATTCCTCTTCTATGCTCGCAGATTCGTCCACCATCGGTGCTCAGGAGGAGCCTTTAGCCGCAACTCCTCTGCGATCGTCGCCCATGATCTCGCCTAGGGGTGGAGGTCGCTCAGGGCGAGTTCTTCACAGCTCCTCGCTGGAGAAGAGGCCGATGAGCGAGCATCGTGCTCCTTTGGCGGGCATCGTACTTCCGCCTCCACCGCCTCCGCCTCTTCATTCTTCGGGGACAGCGAGTAGCTCGCAGCTGCCCGCAGGTGGACTTCCGCCACCTCCTCCGTTTCCTCCTTCTGCTACCCTCCAGGGCGATCAGCGCCCTTCGACCTCTACTGCGCCTTCTACTCATCAGGGCGAGTCCTCGCGCCGTGGAGGGACTGGGGGCTCTTCGGGCTTTTTCGCTCCTAGAGGGGGAGGGCGACCAGGCGATAATCGCGGTCGGGGGAACGCGCCTCCCAGCCGGGATCCAGCGATTGGGGGCTCTTCGGGGCGAGGCGATCATCATCGCGGTACGTCTCCCCAGCGAAGCAGGGGCTCTCCTCGCCATCGTTCTCGCAGTCCTCGGCCAGGTATTTGGTCGCCATTTATGATGGTCGCCATTGTCTTCACTTTGCTTTTGACGTCGCCTAAGTTCTAACACCTTTACCTTTTTGCAGCTCGCGCTCGCACTCCCATAGGAGCCTTGATCGACGCGGTCGGGCTTCCTTCTCGCGAGTACCAGGAGAAGGCTACTCGCGCAATCCTGGAGCTGGAATCCAAGCTGGAGCGCTTAGCGATCTGCGAGCCTCATCGCCGCCTGACTGATGTCGAATCGCGGGTTGAGCGCTTGGCGAGTATTGACGCTCATCGCCGCCTGGCTGAGGTGGAGTCGCGCGTAGAGCGTCTGGCGAGCAGCGATGCTCATCGCCGCCTGGCTGAGTTGGAGGCGCGAGTTTCTCGACTGGAAGAGTTCGATACTCGGCTGGTCGCCGCTGAATCTCGCCTTCAGTCGGTCAACGAGCTCGAGCGCAGACTTGGGAGGCTCGAACATCGCCAACAACTGCACCATGACGAGCTGGTGGGGATGCGCGCGAGCATGGGCTCGGTTGGTCGGCTGGCGAGGATTGAAGACCAGCTACGTCAGGGCGAGGACGCGATGTCTGTGGCCTCCGAGCACTTCAGGCGAGCTCGCGGCTTGGGATGGGTCGGGCGACAACCTCAACAGCCAAACACTCAGGCGAACCTGCAAGCTCCTCCCTAGATGTTGCTTTTTCTCCATTTTTCCTCTTTCTAGGTCATGTCGCCTTTTGGCGAGTATCTCTGTACTGCTTGATCTATTGATTAATATTTATTCGGCGAGTATTTAGAAACTCGCCTTTTATTACTCGCTCTATTTATTTCTTCTGTGATGGTTTTTCTTGATTTTTTCTATCTTCTTTCACTTCGGCGAGTATTGTCTGCGCGCGGCCTTAGGTGTGGCGAGCTTATTGAGTTTGGCGATTATAAATTGATACTCGCTACCCCCTTATTCCTGATCGCGCCGTCGTGCTCGATACGCCAAGCGACCCGACCACTATAAATAGGGGGGGTGGGTGAGTCTTAATTACGCTTTTGGCGACTTCGTAGCTCTCGCGCGAGTATCCTCCGTTTCGCTTTCTTCTTCTTATCTTCTTTGATACTCGCCTTTCTTCACCTTCTTCTCGAGATGACTGACGAGGCGACCATCCGGCGTGCCAATCACGCCAAGAATTTTGCGGCGACCGTCTTCAAGAAGGCAGTCACGACTGAAAAAGAGTTGGAGGTCGTCAAGGCGAAGTACCTCCCGCCAGGGTATATCGCGAGGCTTCCTCGCCAGAGCGAGCGACTAAACACAGTTTTGAGTGGCGAGGTGGTGATCCCTACTCGCCATTTCGAAGTGGGCTTGCGACTACCATTGTGGACGGAGTTCTCCCAGATACTCCGTTACTTTGGGATAGTCCCTGCCCAGATCAATCCCAATGCGGTGGCGATGATCGTGGGCTTCATTTGCTACCTGCGCGACCAGGGAATAGCCTTTGACCTGTCGGTCTTTAGGCGAGTATTCCATTTTATGGCGACTGGCGAGGGCGTTGTCTTCCTCTGCAGCCACGTCTGCACGCTAGCCGGCACCGCCAACAAGAATCATCGCTGGGGAGAGCGAATAGTCATCGTCGCGGGCGACTTTCAAGCGATCCCCGACAAGTCCTTCCAGCCACCGGAGAGCGTCTTCGGGGTTTCCTTCCTAAGCGGGGGTGGCGAGAAGCTGCTCGAGGCTTTCAAAGGTCGCCGCCTTGATGTGGTGCACTGGAGAAGGCGAGTAGATGAACTCGCTGAGGTTTTCGCAGGCGAAGGTAATCCACCGCGCGAGTATTTGAAGTACTCGCTCTTCGTCTTCTACTTGGCGACTAACTGGATTTATTACTCTTCTTGCCGCAGCAGTTCATATCCTGCCGCGCGAGCTTCTTCCTGCTGTGGTGAAGGCGACGGCTTCTACACCAGGAGGTGTGGGGACTTCTGCACGCGGGGATGGGGCCTACTCGCCCATAGACTTGTCGCCAGGAGGCGATGAGCCCTTGATCGGCGGCGAAGGATCTGGGTCGTCGAAGCCGTCGCGGAAGCGGAAGGAGAGGGGCGAGCCCTCCGAGCCCTCGAGGAAGAAGAAGGAGGTCGCTCACCGGGACCTTGGCAAGAAGGCGGACCCTTCTGAGGCCGGCGAGCCCTATACCCACCCTAATTTCAACTTGGGTGCTCGCGGTGAGGACGCCTACGGTCGTCGCCTAGTCTCCTGGTCGGAGGGCGACCATGTGGTATCCTTGAGCTCCAACCTCCCGCCTTGGTCAGAGGACTGGGAGGATCAGGGCGAGGCCTTTGATGTGCTCCACACCGTCTATGGTCGCGAGGATGCTGAGAGGCTGCGAGAAGAGTCCTCCGAGTACCTGGCGCATCAGACCTCGCGATCTCTGCTGTGATCTGCCGAGCTGGCCCATTCGGCGGCGAGGAGGTTGCTGGAGTACGAGGAGACCATCCGGATCAGTACAAAGAAAATGATCGCCATGGGGCTCAAGGCGAAGGAGCATGAGGTACTCGCTTCTCTTTGATACTCGCCTCCGGGATAGTCGCCCCTTTGCCGAATAACTTACTGACTTTGTGCCTTCTTGTTGTTGAAGATCGCCGAGGTGGAGATGGCGACAAAGATGTCCCAGCTGGAGAAGGAGCTGGGGGATACTCGGCAAACCTTGGAGGCCGCCCAAGTGCGAATCGCTGAGCTGGAAACTCGGCCTGCCGAGCAACAGCCAACGGTGGCGGGCCCCTCTAGGGTCGGCAAGCAGATCCGGATGCATGGCGACGATATGCCACGCGTTCGCCGAGAGATCGCGCGAGCTACTGGGACCGTCATCCTGAGTCAACTAAAGGCGGACGATCTCCTGAAGCCGGCGGCAATGGAGTTGACGGTGGAAGACATCATCCCGGCGTTGCTCGCCCAGGAGTCCACCTCTCCCTTGCGAGCATCGTCGCCGCCTTCCAGTGGTGCTGGGGACGACGATTCTGAGGACGAGGATGACGATGATGATGACGCTGATGACGATGGTGGTGATGACGATGATGCCGAAGTTGATATTTTGGGCGAGGATGTCGCCTAGTCGCCCGGGCACCCCTTTTTTGCTCGCCCGGCGACCTTTTGTAAACACCTTGAAGATTCTTTTGTGATATACATCAAATATTTATATATATGAAAAAAGTCAAAGCTTTTGCTCGTCTGTCTCCTTGGTGTTTGCTTTATTATTTTTTGAATGCCGCTTAGGCTCCTAGGCTCGAGGCGAGATTGAGTGTTCGCTAGGCTCTTAGGATCACTGCGAGATTGCGTGTACCTTCATACTCGCACCTCCGTGCTCGCACATGTATACTCGCCTAGGTACTCGCACCTGCATGCTCGCACATGCATGCTCGCCTAGGTACTCGCACCTGCATGCTCGCACATGTATGCTTGCCTTCTTCAACACTTCTCTTGAGGGAGTTGGGTTGTGGAGGCTACCTGGAGGGTTTCGAGGGACACATGCTCTCAAGGTCTTGCCTGACACCTGGTGAAGAGTTCGTTAGATTCGTTCAATAATAATGGACTTTTAAGGGGAAGGAGATAGGGAACGGCAGTCGGGGAGGCCTGGAGGGACATATCTTCCCGAGGCCTTCATCCTACTTGGATGCCGGAATATCTCCTTTCTTTAGTTGTTCAAATCGGTCTTGCCCTTTTCATCGTTGGAACGTCGGCTTCCAGGCTCTCCCCTGGTAATCTCTTCAGTCGGACGAGAAATGCAGTCGGTGGGAACCGCGACCAACATGCAAGGGGGGAGCTGATCTCGACCGTCATTGCAGAGGCTTGGTCTTAAGGGAACGCACACCCGAGGCACTGTCCCATCATCCGTTCTGAGTTTTTACGAGGGTTAAGCCGGAATATCGTGTTCCAACTCGCGACGGTGATTGTTGATGTAGGACGACGTCAAGCAGGGAGTGGCAGTCGGGGAGATCCAAGGGGACACACCGTCCCGAGGCCTCCATCCTACCTGGATGCTGGATGTGGATCGGACCTGCTTCCTGTTGCTCAATGAGTTTAGCAGGGAGTTAGGCACACTTTAGGCACAATAACTCATATGATCTAACACAGTAACTTAGAAAATGAAATGCTTTGCTGCGAGCTTTTCAGCTTTCGAGGGTACATGACGCCTTTTTTCAAGGGTCTCCTGAGCTAGTGAAATCGATCATTCCTTCGCCGAATCGGAAGGTCGGCGTCCAGACTTCTTCCCGGTAATCTCTACAGTCGGACGAGAAATGCAGTCGGTGGGAACCGCGGCCAACATGCAAGGGGGGAGCTGATCTCGGTCGTCATTGCAGAGGCTTGGTCTTAAGGGAACGCACACCCGAGGCACTGTCCCATCATCCGTTCTGAGTGTTTACGAGGGTTAAGTCGGAGGCTCATTTTCCAACCTAGCGTGGAGATTGACGTCACTTGACTTCCTTATTTTGACAATTTTTGTTGATGCGAAGGAAGCTGTCTCGTCCCATGTTTCAGGGAGATGTAGATTTTATTCAAAGAAATGAATTTACAAGGATGGGATATACATGTTCCCCCTTAGGGAAAAAACCTTTTCAGGTCATCACCGCTCCATGTGCTCCCTAGCAGCTCGCCTTCCTGGTTCTGCAAGTGGTATCCTCCTGTCAGGAGTGCTTCCTGGATGATGAAAGGTCCTTCCCAGTTCGGGTTGAGCTTTCCGACGGTCGCAGACCTTCCTGCCGCGTCCACCTTTTTCAGGACCAGATCACCTGCTTGGAAGTGTTTGAGGCGGACATTTTTGTCAAAATGCTTCGCCATCCGGCGCTTAATCTCCTCTTGTCTGGCCGAGGCCAAATCTCGGAGCTCTTCGATGTAGTCGAGAGATAGCTTTTGAACCTCTTCATTCTCTAGTCGCCATTCTTCGCTTCCGTCCTCTGCAGCTACCACCCTTGGGCTTCTGACTTCGAACTCTACTGGAATGAGAGCTTCTGACCCGTGAGAGAGTTTGAACGGCGTTTCCCCTGTGGCTGAGCTAGGAGTGGTCCTCAGAGCCCATAGGACCGAGGGGAGCTGGTCCGCCCAGTTACCTCTTAGGTTCTCCACCTTTTTCTTCAGTAGGTTGATGATCAGTTTGTTGGCGGCCTCCACCTGGCCGTTGCTCCTTGGGTGATGTACAGAGGCGAACCGAAGGTCGGTTCCTAGCTGCCGACAAAAGTCTTCCAGTTCTAAGCTGGCAAACTGGGGACCGTTGTCGGTGACGATGGCGAGAGGGATTCCAAATCTGCAGACGATCTCTCCCCAGATGAAGTTCTTCACGACTTGAGAGGTGGTCTTGGCCAGGGCTTTGGCCTCGATCCACTTGGAGAAGTAGTCGATCATGACGAGAACGAACTTCCGTTGTCCACTTGCTTGAGGGAAAGGGCCGATCAAGTCCATCCCCCAGATGGCAAACGGCCATGGGGAGATGATTGATCGGAGCTGCTGGGCCGGCTGTAACTGAAGGGGGGCGAAGAGCTGGCACTTCTGGCACTTCTTCGAGAAGATCCCAGCATCCTTCCGGATAGTAGGCCAGAAGTAACCATGTCTCAAGACCCTTTGCTCCAAAGTGCGAGTCCCAGAATGACTTCCACACTCTCCCGAGTGGATCTCCTCCAACACTCGGGGTACTTCGTCTTCAGAAACACATCTGGCCAGGGGGCCCGAGATGGTCTTGCGGTACAGCTCCCCATCTTGCAAGAGATAGTACGCCGCTTTGTACCGAAACCTTCTCTGATCCCCTCCATTTGCCGGAAGCTGGCCGCTAGCCAGGAATGCCACAAAGGGATCCATCCACGAGGGGCGTTGCTCGATTTCCATCATTTCTCCCTCTTCGATGGACGGGTGGAATAGCTCGGTGATAGTCCCTCCGGCCCTCGGCCCATACTTGGCGAGGCGATCTGCTGCCGAGTTCTCCTCCCTTGGTACATGCTCGACGAAAAAGGACTGGAAGCCTCCAATCAGTCCTTTTACTTTTACCAAGTACTTCTGCAAGATGGTGTCGCGTACCTCGAAGTCGCCTCGAATCTGCGACGCGACCACCATTGAATCCGTGAAAGCCCGGACATCACGGATCCCCAGCTCCTTGGCGAGGCGTAAGCCTGCCACTATGGCCTCGTACTCTGCCTGGTTGTTTGTGACGGGGAAGAGGATCTCGACGGCTTGCTCGATCCTTGTTCCCTGTGGGCTGACGAGCACGATGCCCACTCCCACAGAACCTTTGCCCGAGGCTCCATCAACAAACATCTTCCAAGGAATTGGGTTGAACACCTCTTCTCCTGGCTCTGCTTCCACCGAGAAGTCAGCCAAGAAGTCTGCTACTGCCTGGGCCTTGATCGCCACTCGGGGAGAGAAGGAAATGTCGAACTCGCTGAGTTCTACCGATCATTTCGCCAGCCTTCCTGAATGCTCCACCCCTTCTAAGATACTTCGGAGAGGATAGTCAGTCACGACCCGGATAGAGTGAGCTTGAAAATAAGGTCGGAGCTTCCGCGTCGACACGACCAAGGCGAAGGCAAGCTTCTCCAGGATTGGATACTTCAACTCCGCCTTCTTGAGCACCTGGCTAACATAATAGATGGGGAGCTGCTTCTTTCCTTCTTCTCGGACCAGCACCGAACTCACTGCTTCCACCCCTACTCCCAGGTAGATGGGGAGGTCTTCGCCTTCTTGCGAACTCTGAAGGAGAGGTGTCTGAGTCAACTGCTCCTTCAGCCTACCGAATGCCTTCTCGCACTCGTCGGACCAAGCGAAGTCCTCGCTCTTCCTAAGCGTCTTGAAGAATGGAGAGCACTTCTCCCCTGCCTTGGACAGGAAGCGGCTAAGACCCGCCAACCTTCCTGTCAGCCTTTGAACTTCTTTCATCGTCTTTGGCGAAGTCATCTCTAGGATTGCCCTAACCTTGTCAAGGTTCGGCTCTACCCCTTCCGGGGTGATGAAATGCCCCAGAAACTTCCCCCTTCCGTCTCCGAACACGCACTTTGCCAGATTGAGCCTCATCTTGAACTTCCTTAGCGTCGTGAAGGTCTCCACCAGATCAGCTACATGCTCCCGGACGCTCTTGCTTTTGACCAAGAGGTCGTCCACATACACCTCCAGATTCCTCCCCTTCTGCTCTTTGAAGACACGGTCCATCATCCGCTGGTAAGTCGCACCTGCGTTCTTTAGCCCGAAGGGCATCATCTTGTAGCTGTAGCAGACATCACCAGTGATGAAGAAAACATCGCGAAAATCGGGGGGATACATTCAGATCTGGTGGTATCCTGAAAAAGCATCAAGAAAGCTTATCACAGAAAAACCAACGGCTGAATCAACCAGCACGTCGATTCGAGGCAATGGATAACAATCCTTCGGGCAGCTTTTATTCAATAACGAAAAGTCAACACACATTCTCCAGCTGCCCCCAGTCTTTTTCACCATTACAACATTAGAGACCCAACCTGGGTACTGGATCTCCGACACAATGCCTGCCTCAAGCAGCTTATTTACTTCCTCGTGGATAGGTACGACCAACATGATGGCACTGGACCTCTTCTTCTGGCGGACGGGCTTTGCAGAGGGGTCGAGATGGAGGTGATGGCAGGCAACCTCAGGAGCGATCCCGGGCATCTCAGCAGCACTCCAGGCAAAGATGTCGACGTTCTCTTGCAGACACGTCGCCATCTCCATCTTCTCGCTGACCTTCAACGATCCTCCGATCTTCAGCAACCCAGATACTCCTGCCCCGGAGAGTACCTCGATTTCTTCAACCTCTTCGGACGCTTCCAGCCGGGCCGTGCCTCCTAGCACTCTTTCGAACTCCTCCGCGTCAACCATCCATCTGATGGTGCTAACCGTGTTGAGATAGCACTCGTGGGCGACTCTTGGATCGCTCATGATCCTCACCTGGACGTCCCTCTGGCAGTACTTGAGGCACTGATGGTAGGAAGACGGAATGGCCTTGAAGGTGTTGAGAAGTGGCCTTCCGAAGATGGCCTCGGGGCGTCGACGATGACGAAGCGGCAGTTGAGGGAGGTGTCACCGAGTGTTACAAGGAGATCTACTCCTCCTTCCACCTCCTTCTCTCCTGAGAAGCCAAAGAGGGGACCATCTTGCGCTCGAACTCTTTCTGCTCCGACGCCCAGACCATCGAACGTCTCCTTGAAGACGACGTTCACGGAGCTACCGTTATCGATCAGAATCCGATCAACGGTGAAGTCTTCCACGGCTGCTTGGATCACAATGGCATCATGGAAGGGATTCTCATTCCCTAACATGTCCTCCTCGGAGAAGGTAATTTCCTCCAATAGGGGCGGTGCTTGCGAGGTCGAAGCGACACTCCGTCGATAGATTTGATGGAGACTGCCCTTGCGGGAAGCTCCCAGCCCTGCTCCCCCGTGGATCACCCCCACTCCTCCTCTGCCTCCCTGGGCGAGGTCTCCTCGACCTCCATGGTCGACTCGGTCTTCGTTCCTCCTTCGAGTGACAGCTTGTACGGCCGGCAGCTCGACATGGGCTTCAATCCTCCGCTGCTCTCCTTTTGCTTCTCCCGCCGCCAACCTCCTCCTGGCTTCCCAAAAGTCTAGGCAAGCCATGGTCCCGTGCCCCTCTACTTGATGCAGATCACAGTAAAGGGGAATCTCTTCTGGCTGCGGCCTCCTCTGCCGGTTCTTCCGACCTTGCCGGTTGCCGCGCCAGGCAACCGCCATTGCTTCCTCCCTTCTTCTTTCCTGACGCCTCTCTGGCCGGTCGAAGCGTCTTCTCTCCGGGGATCTCCTTCCCCGATCCCGACGCTGAGGTCCTCTTGCCAGACTCCAAGGTGGCCGGTTGACGGGAACCTGATAGCGTCTTTCCTCCTCCCGACGCTCCGGGGCCACGATGAGTCTCCTCTCATCGTTTCTCCCTGGCCCCTCCTTCCTGGGCTCTTCCCTCTTCCTTTCTTCCCTTCGCCTCTCCTCAGGCTTCCTCTTCTCTGCCCTCCTGGGCTCTTCCTTCTTCCTCCTCTCGGGGGTCTTCTCTTCTTCCTCCTCATCTTCTCTGGTCACACTGGTGAATCTGGCTAGGAAGCCGCGGTTGGAAGCCTCACCCTGGACGAACTTGTTGGCCCTCTCGATGAGGTCGTCGTAGGAATAAGGAGGATTCCTGCCGAGCTCCAACTTGAAGAGACCTCCACGAAGGCCGAACGTTCGGGCCAGCTGCAAGGTGGGACCATCCACCTCCTGGATGTCCAACACCTCCTCCTGGAAACGATCGATATAATGCCCCAACGTCTCCTTTGCTCCATGCACCAGATGGAAGAGGGTTGTAGCCTCCTTCTTCATCTTCTTGGTCGTGGCGAACCGCATTGTCAGCCCCCGACACAAGTCCTCGAAGCAGTATATCGAACATGCTGGCAACTGGTGGAACCAGTCCCTGGCTACATCCTCGAACCACTGGATGTGTCGGATAGGGTCATCCCTCCCTGAGTAGTAACTCATCACGGGATCTCTGAACCCCTCCGGCACCGGCGCAGCAATGATCTCTTCACAGAATGGGCTCCTCTCACCAAACTGGCGACGATCCTCTGCTTGGCGAGTATCACCTCCATACTCGCTGAACTGGCGAGTACCGTAGTACCTCGCCTGCCCCTCCTCCTCGTGGAATCGGATTCCGTCTGCTCCCTGCGAGACCTGCGGGTAGAACTGTGACCTCCTTGGCCGCTCCAGCTCCTCCCCATGCTCCTTCCCTGCTCGCCGAGGGGGAACACCTTCTTCAGTCAGAATCGGACGATGAGGCGAGGTCGTCGTTCCTTCCGCGCGAGGTTGGAGAGCTGCTCGCATGGTCCCCTATATTCGCCGCATGAATTCCTCAAAGACCGTCAACGTCACAAACTCGCCGCCGGCGGCCGAGTTCCCGACTACCTCTGCATGGTCGCCAACTACAACCATCTCGTCTTTCAACCAAATTTTCTCCCTCTGGCTACGATCCACGCTCACCGCACAAAGTGTTGAAGCCAGGAAAATCCTAGACTCCAAAATTCGGATCAATGCAGCCGGAGGCTACTCGCCCAGCAGTCCGGCTAGAAGGCTTGACTGGCAACGACGAAAAGGGCTCGGACAAAGAACAATAGGACCTCAGGCGCTGCGACAGGGAGGTCCCACCACGTACCCAGAAGCTCAGAAGAGACTTCCCCTCCAAAACCAAAAAATGGCCGAGCAGGGTACGAGGAAGGCACCGACTTGGCTAGTACCGGGAGTAACGACCAAGGATGACGGGTCCGAGAATTTGAATGTGGGAGTCTCAAAAGCTCAAGTTCAGGTGTCAATCCAAGTACCCCTGGGGTCCTATTTATAGGAAAACCAAAGGGAGGGGGAGTCTTATTTATACCCCACCCAACTCGGCAACTCGGCGACATTGAGGCGACCTCACCTAAAAAGGGGCGAGCATCACCTATGGTCGCCCACCTTTTGGCGAGTCCACCCATACTCGCCCAGGCCTTCTTTTGTTCCTGCTGGCTGAGCTGCCTCGTGTCTTGGACTGCTGGCCTCTGTGCTGACCTTTTGACCTTGACTTCTGCCTACGTGGCTTTGAGTGGGCCCACCCTCGGAGAATGAGGGTTGTACAAAAACCTTATTGCTTCTTACCTCGCTCTCGTCGTCATACATGCATATGTAGACTACGCTACTATATAGGAAGGACACAGTAGACCTGGAGCAGATCACATCTGCGTTACTGTCCAGTCAGATATTGTCAGACTCCACTCTTCGGGGTGAGCATGCGTTGGAAGTAGGAGGACGAGATAGACAGTTCGAGAAGGAATCTGGGAGTGCATAAGTTAGTTTTGCATCGAGGAAGACAGTGACATGCTACCAATGCAGGCAGAGCGATCATATTAGGAGGAATTGTTCGCAGCGTGCACAGAGTTTTGGCGACGCCCAGAATATGGGCAAGGCGGTGCTATACATAGCAGAGGAGAGTGATGATGCTCTCACCATCACTGAGAGTCGGTGTGACTCTGATAGTTGGATATTGGATTCTGGTGCTTCGCAACACATATGCTCAGATGCGACGATGTTCAGTTCACTGGAGGTGATGACTGAGTCAGTCTTTCCGGGTGACGACTCACCATATGAGGTCACTGGGACAGGGACGATGGACATCCGGATGCTTGATGGAGCAGTGTGTAGGCTTTGAGCAGGTACATCTGGTACCCAAGCTGCGCATGAGCTTGATATCGCTGGGCAGATTGTACTCCAGGGGATGCAGTTTTGCAGCGAGAGGCGGAGTTCTGACAGTGACGCAAGGGCGCATCGTGCTTATGCGAGTTGTGCAACACAAAAGATTGTACCAGCTAATGGGGACCACGATGCGATATGGTGTGCCCATGATTTTCTGTGGCCGACAGTGTGGATGGTTGAGGTGCAAGGGATCGCCCTTCCGGGACTCTAACTAGGCGAGTCAGATGCAGTGATCCAGTTGCGTCGACATTCAGTGATTGAGCCCGAGAAAACTGCCGCCCCTTCGATCTTTCGCCTCCATCCAGTTCGCGTGGAGGAGAAGCCATAGCCGCAAGCGAGAGGCCGGCTCCCGCCGGAGATCCACGATCCCATCCCTCTCCCTGTTCGCGAGGAGTGGAATCCAAGAGGCGCTGCATCCCGATCTCGGGGAAGGATAGGAGGTGCGCCTCTCTTCCGCCGAACGCTGTCGGCCATTCTGCTGTCGTCGTGGAAGGAGGTGTGCCGGCCCTTGGTGGTGTCATCGACGGTCTTGGAGGAGGTACTGTGGTGTGCGGGTTTGCTCGTCTTGGCTCAGCTAGTTTTTGGCCGTGGAACTGGAGGTGTGCTGCGGACTTGGAGTCTTAGGAAAGAAAAAAATCTGAGACTCACTTATGAATAATAGTACTATTCGATCGAAGATTCACATTAGCGCGTAAAGTTAACATTCACCTGCATTGAACAATAAAATAATCTGAGATTTGATTTAAAAATAATAATATTTGCAATTTATTTAAGTATGTGTCGTAGCTCGATTTACAAAGTAATAATATAAGATAATTTGGTTTTATTTGGCGCGGCGTTGGCGGGCGGAAAGGGCGGGATCGAACCGGAGGCGGGGAGGAGGGGTCCTAGACGGAGCGTTTTGCTCCTTTCCTCGGGCGCGGCGGGACCAGGCGCGGAAAACGGAGCCGGCGATTCATTTGTTTTGCCGCCGTGCCAAATAAATCATTAGCTGCGCCAAATAAAGCCTTTAATCTCGGCATATGTAAGATTGCCCCCAAGTGACTAGCATGCAAGCATACTTTGCGTTATGAAATAAATCATCCGCAAACATTTTAACGAAAGAATCATAGAAAAATAGGTGGATATGAAAACAAGGAATACCTGCCGTGCGTCCGGAGTGTCGGACTCCGATTAGCGCTTCGTTTGGCGCGGTGGTGGCGGTCGTGAATTCGGTGGTCATGAACCGTGATTCGTGAACGCCAAGTTTGAACGGGTTCACCGTACTCCTTTGTTTTTTTAGTTCGTTCCTCCACCTGGCAATAAAGCGGGAACCACGGCCTAGATTTGGATTCGAAAAATTTCCCAGAGTTTTGAGGAGGAACAAAGAGGCTTGTGACGCGGGTTTTGGATTTAGGGAGAAGTATTGGGACCCGAGTGGCTCGGGTGAAGTGGAAGGGAAAATGGGGAGGCACTGTGACTCTGAAACGGACGCCGGCGACGCCGGAGGAGGGCCGGGATGGGGTTGCCGGAGGTCGACCGGCCCTCAGGAGGAGTCGTTGGAGGCCGGCGAAGCTTCCACGGAACGCGGAAGGAGGAAGCATTAAAATATAAATGATTAGCGTGGGGTTAGGGAATAAGCATTAAATATAAATGATTAATAAAGCATTAGTAAAAAGACTTGACCAGCGAAAGTTCCCGACTCCTTCCTAACCCACACGCTAACAAAACATTAATAAACATTAAATAGGGTGGTTAACAAAACATTAATAAAAAAAGGAATGTAGGCTGGTCAACAAAACATTAATAAAAAGAAATGGGAAACGTGATATTGACGGGCGCTGCTATTAGCACTGCAGTTTTAGCTATCCGCACTCAATTTATACGAGTTACTACGCGTCTTTTAGAAATACACCTTGTACATTTATTTTTAGGAAAAGTGTTCAACACAAAAGTTGTAGATCTCGTCGATATCTACAACTTTTGTGTTGAACACTTTTCCTAAAAATGCACGCACAAGACGTATTGCCGCTCTGATTGAAATATGAGCATAACTATAGCGAATTTTTAGAAATACAACTTGTACATGCATTTTTAAGAAAAGTGTTCAACACGAAAGTTGTAGATCTCGACGAGATCTACAACTTTCGTGTTGAACACTTTTCTTAAAAATGAATATACAAGACGTATTTTCAAAAAGCGCTTAATAACTCAGACAAATTGAGTGCGGATAGCCAAAACTGCAGTGCTTATAGCACCACCCATATTGAAATAGGCATCACCCCCATCCAAATGAAATTAATTTATGAATATTTTGAAGTTTATTTACTTATTTAATTTTGTGCAATTTAACATAAATATTTTCTTCTTCTTTTTTCCTGCATACCACCCTAACCGGCAGTGCGGACCAATTTATTTAAAATCTTAATGGTCCATCAAGACATGTAACATGACGACAATCATGCAATATGGTGACAACTACAATCATGCAATATGATATGTAACACGAACAATCTAATTAGTAGCTGATGCGGAATCGAAAAATGAAAATAACCCGAGATGTTAAGCTGATGCAACACAGGATGCATCGAGGAGGGTATGCATATGTTAATGGCGAGTGGCTTCCTAGCCCAAGCACTTGTGTCGCCGTACAATTGAAGGCCCGTGCTAAATCCATCTGATGGACCTTTACATCATTCCACTGGCAGACTTCGATATCGTACTACAAGTCCATTGGCTAGACCTTTACACCATTCATGCCCACAAAATGCAACATAAGTTTTTGGAGAGGTAGTCGATCGAGTACGAGGCGTTGCTTGAGGACCCAATGGACTTTCCCCCACCTCAGCCTCAAGACCACCGTATCTTCCTTCTTGTAGACACAATACTGATCGCAATACGACCTTACCGGTATCTCTTCCTACAGAAAGATGAGATCGAAAGACGGTGCACAAAGATGTTGCAGTAGTGGGTTGTGCAGCCCAATCAATCTTTTTTTCCCTCACCAGTCTTCTTGGTTAAGAAGCAGGTTGGCTCCTGGCGCTTCTGCATGGACTACTAAGAGTGAAATGCGAGGACCGCCAAAGACAAGTCCGCGATCCTGGTGGTTGACAAGCTCTTTGATGAACTACATGAAGCTCATTTGTTCTCGAAGTTGGACTTGCGTCTGACCACCATCAAATCTGTATGCATGCAGTGGAATGAAAAATATAGCTTTCTGCACACACAATGACCAATTTGAGTTTTTGGGTATTCCATTTGGGCTAACCTATGCATGGTCGAGTAACTCAGATCCATCGCATATTTGTAATTGTTTTTTTCGACAATATTTTCCTCTACAACGTCACATGGGTCAAGCATGTGCATCATGTTTATGTGCTCTATGAAGCTCTCTGTGCTCATTATTTGCTTTTCAAGCACTCCCAATGAACCTTTGAAGAGGAGAAGTTGGCCTATTTGGGCCATATTGTCCCTAACAAGGGTAAGTCAGCCGACTCCAACAAATTGGGCAAGTGGAAAGCTGGCAACAAAAAATGTTTTCAAAGGCATTGTGGGTACTACCATATGTTCATTCAAAACTACAATATGATAGTTGCACCCTAACAAGACTCCTGAAGAAGCACAGATTCCACTAGACACCCGATTTATCACATGCGTTCCTGGCGCTGAAAGCGACATTTGCAATCGCGTAGATACTATAGTTACCCGACTTCACACAAGGTTTTTGGGTGGAGTGTGATGTGTCTGGAAGGGTGACTGATGTGGTTCTTCAACAATATGAGCATAATGTCACATTCTCTGGCTGCAAACCGACGTCAAACTGTTGAGGCTCTGCTCAAGATAGTCCACTAAGGCTCATCAAGGTGTGGAATGACCTTATATAGTATCTCCAGCGTAGAGCCTAAACCCTAGTGACACGTAACCCGTTGGGTCGTTCTGAGTCGGTCCTGATACGCGCGGACATATATTATTAATAAACCTAACACAAACTACATGAAGCTAGCTACTCACTTCTGAGCAAGAATCGATTGGGTTCGTTAAAATAGTGGCATTGGAGATCATACCTGTAGGGTCGTCATTTCATCATATAGAGGAATCATTACTCTAGTCTGAAGTACCTCTTGGAGCATGAACTAACAATCATCCTGTAGCAGCATTGGATAAGTCGGCTCTTGGGATTTGATTTCATTATGGAGTATCGAGTGGAAAAGTTGAATGGAGCGTTGGACGTTCTTTCCCTCCATGATGAAGAGGATGGCGTCTTATTGGTGATCTTGGAGCCACTTATGGGCTTGTTTGAGTCCATTCTGGAGGAGGGACGCTCACCTCGCATTCTTACTCAAACATTTGCTCACCTTGAAGTCGTAGAGGCACCTAGCTAGTGGAGTTGCGCAGATGAATTGATTCAGTACATAGGGAAAATCTACCTTTTCCTGATAAATTGATTCAGTACATAGGGAAAATCTACCTTTTTCTGATATCCTCAATGGTGCCTCTTATCATCAGCATTAACCTCAATATGACTAATGAGAGCTTGGAAGAAACTCTAAGGCAGGCGTAGGCATTTCTTTTGGAAAGGCCGCAAGGGAATGGTTAAAGAGGCAATGCACGCCTGTATTACTTGCTAGTAGAATAAGCTTCCTATACTCAAGGGAAAAAATTCCTTGTAAAACTCTATCTATTCTAGGCATTTAAAATACCCATAATAAACTCTTTATTTAAAATGATTTAACAAACCAACAAAATATCCCTAGTGCTATAGCCGGACATCAGTAGGAGAAATTTTTCGAACCGGATTCCGTTTTCAAATCTAAGTTCGGGTGAAATGTACAACAGCGTGGCGCGTGGCGTCTCGACATGTGGCGTCATCTTAGAAGGCCAATAATGTTATGTTATTTCAGCGCATGTTTCATTGCCGATTTCCCGGGAGATCATTTTGGGTCTCCCGGGAGATCATTTTGGGTCTCCATCCTACTGCGTTGCTAAATGTTGATGAAGATCGTTCTCGTGCTACTCAACAATTAGAGGGGATTAATCGTACCAACGCATGTGATTGGACGAAACAACAGAAACATTATGTCTTGCTTGGAGCTTTTAGCTCTTTGAGGGTACACGATGCCTTTATTCAACGGTCTCCTGGTCAGTTAAATCGATCATCTTTTCGTCGAGTTGGGGGGTCGGCGTCCAGACTTCTTCCTAATAATCTCTCCAGTCGGATGAGAAGTGCAATCAGGGGATCACTCGACCAACATACAAGGGGGTAGCTGATCTCGACCGTCAATGCAGGGGCTTGGTCTTAGAAAAACTCATACCCGAGGCGCTGTCCCATCATACGTTCTGGGTTTTTATGAGAATTACGTCGGAGGCATGTTTCCCAACCTGCCGTGAAGATCGATTTTACCTTTTTTTTCTTTTTTTTGAAAACATTTGCTAGGAGACAAAAGACTCACACCATCGCATGTTTCAGGGGGTGAGGAATTTATTGAAGCGACGTAACTTTCAGAAGACGGACATACACCTTCCCGCTATGGGTAGAACCTTTCCAGGTCATCACCGCTCTAGGTATTCCCAAGCTGCAGGGTGAAGTCATCCAACTCATGGATATCCAACACTTCTTCCTAGAAGCGGTCGATGTAGTTCCCTAATGTCTCCCGCACTCCTTGCACCAGGTAGAAGAGGGTCGTTGTCTCCTTCTTCCTCTTCTTGGTCGTGAGGAATCACATCGTCACTCCTCGACGCAGGTCTTCAAAGCAGTAGATCGAACCGGCCGCCAGCTAGTGGAACCAGTCCCCGGCCTTTCCTCGAAAAATGATGGCAAAGAGTCTGCACTTAAAGGCGTCTGACATGGTTCGGATGGAGACGACATCCTCGAACCACTAGAGATGACGGACAGAGTCATCCCTCCCAGAATAGTAATTCATCATGGGCTCTCAAAATCCTTCCGGCACGGGAGCAACACGAATCTCCTCACAGAATGAGCTTCTCCCCCTTGACTGGCGACGATCCTCGGCCTGGAGAGTAGTCCCTTCATACTCGCTGTATGGGTGAGTATCATGGGATCTCGCCTGGTCATCCACCTCGCGGAATTGGATTCCCTGCGAGCTCTGCTGGTAGAACTGCGGCCTCCTTGGTCGCTGGGCTCTTCCTCCACTAGATCCTTCCCTGCTCGTCGAGGGGGTCCACCATCCTCGGACGGAGTCACACGATGAGGCGAGGTCGCCGTGCACTCCGTGCGAGGAAAAAGCGTTGCTCGCATAGTCTCCAAACGTCGCGCAAACACTTCGAAATCTTCTCGCATCACGAACTCGCTTCCCTCTGCCGAGTTACCAGCAGCTCCCTCATGGTCGCCAACTTCAACCATCTCGGCTTCCCACTAGACTTTCTTCCTCTGGCCACAATCCACGCTCACCGCACCAAAGTGTTGAAGCTAAGAAAATTCCGACTCCAAAATTCGGATAAATGCAATAAGAGGCTGTTGGCAGAATTATTTTGGTTTGACCGAAGTCAAAGGGCCAGATTTATATATATATATATATCTTTAACAACTATATACAAGAAGTTGCGTTTGGTGCAACATTCAAAATTGCCAAATATAGCATCATTCTTTTACTCCAATGACTTAACATATATTATGCAAAAAATGGAAATTCATAAAATATAATGGCTATTTGTGTAATTACACTATATCCCTATAATAAAAATAATGATGGAAACTCATAAAATCCAAAAGTTTTTTTTATAACCCGTAATTCGTCGAGACCAGACCAGAAGTAAAGGTGGTCGAGGCAAGTGGAGCGACCCCTCAAAGGCGACCAAAACCTCAAGGCAAAAATAGGCTCGGGGAGGGGAGTAAGGAGGTAGTGGAGCGAGTGGGGGAGGCTCCCCCCACTCGCCCCTCCTAGCTGGCGAGTGGGGGAGGCTCCCCCCACTCGCCCCCATTAGCTGGCGGGTGGGGGAGGCTCCCCCCACTCGCCCCACCTAGCTGGCGGGTGGGGGAGGCTCCCCCCACTCGCCCCTCCTAGCTGGCGGGTGGGGGAGGCTCCCCCCACTCGCCCCTCCTTGTTGGCGAGTGGGGGAAGCCCCCCCCCCCCCCCACTCCTTGTGGGCAAGTGGGGGAAGACCCATCTCGAACTCTCCCTCCCTCTTTCTAGTGGATTGTTCGGCCTGGTGCGAGTGCACATGCAAGGTCGCAGGGTTGCAAGGTTGTAGGGTTGCAAGGTTGCAAGGTTGCAGGGTTGCCAGGGAAGACTCAGGAAGTAATGTTTCGGCCCGCATTTTAGCCTTTTCAAACAACGGAAGTCGGCTATTGGCAGACCATTTCGACTATCCGCAGACCATTTTTCAGGAAGTTTATAAATAGACCCTCATGGGCACCTTGGAGAGGGTTGGTTTTTCTTCTCTCCCTCGCGTGTTACTTGCGAGCTAGCACTCCTACCCCCTGTTCGACTAGTCGACAGGCAGGTGTTCCTTAGTGCTCTCTAGGGTGCCCAGTCTCCGCTTTGGTTTGGGAGGGGAAGCTCTCTTTGATCTTCTGGGTGTGTGGCGGGAACTCCTCGCTGCAGCTCAAGGGGTCTGTTTAGGGACTTCAAGTCGTTTTGGTGCAAGGTTCTTCGACTCTCCATAACCGGTCACGTGTTCAGGCTTAGGTGAAGTAAGGGTCAGCTGCATCCCCCTTTACGAATGTCGAAACCTGTTCTCTGGTTTCAACATTCTGGTGCGGTGAGCGTGGAAAGTAGCTGGTTCGGAAAACCTTAAGTAAGTCCCTTGACTGGAAGTGAAGAGCCAAGGGACTCCTCCCCCCCTGGCAAATCGTGGCAACTGGAAGGGGAAGAGGAGGCAGGGAAGGTAGATCAGGTGTTAGAAGATTTGGCCAGGTTGGAAGTGGCAGAGGAGGTGAAGGAGATGGAGGTCGTCAGCGGCAGCGGAAGACCGGAGAAGATACAGGTCAGTGGGAGGCTGAGCGAGCAGGACCAGGAGAAGGTCCGAAGATGTATCCAGCAGAATGTGGATATATTCGCATGGAGCGCCGCGGAGATGTCGGGTGTCGATGCAAATGTGGCGTGCCATCGCCTCAACCTCGACCTGAGCATCCGCCCCATCCGCCAGATAAAAAGATCGGTATCGACCACCCTCGCCGGGCCGATCAGAGAGGAGGTGGAGAAACTGCTGGAAGCAGGGTTCGTAGAGGAGATTCAGTATCTGGGCTGGGTCTCAAACGTCGTAATGGTAAAGAAGAGTGGAGGGAAGTGGAGGATGTGTATCGACTTCTCTCTACTAAATAAGGCATGTCCAAAAGATTGTTACCCCCTACCCTGAATCGACGCGTTGGTGGACTCAGTCGTCGGCTTCCCGGTGATGAGCTTCTTGGATGCGTTCTCTGGCTACCATCAAATCCGAATGCATCCGCCTGACTTTAAGGATGTTTCCTTCATCACAGACGACGAGTGTTATTGTTATAAGATGACGCCTTTCGGACTGTAGAACGCGGGAGCAACCTACCAAAGGATGATGGACCAAGTCTTCAAGGATCAAATGGGCGGAAACCTAGAAGTCTATGTGGACGATTTGATGGTTAAGAGCAGGGGACGTGGAGTCTCACTTGCAGGATTTAGTGGAGACCTTCGCCACCCTTCGAAGGTTTAAGATGAGACTTAACCCCTCCAAATGTGTCTTCGGAGCAGGCCGAGGAAAGTTCCTTGGTCACCTACTCACCCCGAAGGGGGTAGAGCCCAACCCAGACAAGGTCAAAGCCATCTTGGAGTTGGAGTCACCAAGGAGTGCGAAGGAGATTCAAAGGTTGACAGGGAAGCTGGCGGGGTTGAGCAGGTTTCTCTCTCGGGCCGGAGAGAAGTGCTCACCTTTCTTCAAAGCCCTAAGGGGAAATCAAAAGTTTGAATGGTCGCAAGAGTGCGAGGCGGCATTCCAGGCCCTGAAGAGGCAGCTGACGCAAGCTCCGCTACTGCAAGGACCGAGAGAAGGGGAAGACTTGTTCCTCTATCTTGGGGTGGGCACCGAGGCAGTAAGCTCCGTCCTAGTCCGAGAGGAGGGAAAGAGACAACTTCTCATCTACTATATCGGTCGGGTCCTGAAGAAGGCGGAACTCAGATACCCCATTCTGGAGAAGCTGACATTTGTTTTAATCATTTCGGCCAGGAAGCTCCGACCCTACTTCCAGGCGCATTCGGTTAAGGTAGTGACCGATCACCCCCTCCGCAGTATTATGGAAGGAGTGGAGCACTCGGGCAGATTGGCAAAGTGGTCTGTCGAGCTTAGCGAGTTTGATGTCGCCTTCATCCCTCGGCTATCAATGAAAGCGCAGGTGGTAGCGGACTTTCTAGCGGAGTATGTAACCGAGGTGGATGAATTGGAACCCCCCGAGTTAGTAGCATGGGAGCTGTTCGCGGACGGGGCATCCGGAAAACATTCCCTCGGCGGAGGGGTGGTCCTAGTCAGCCCACAAGGGACAAGGATCGAGCAAGCGATCGACAGTGGTGGCTGGGCTTCGTCTGGCGAGTGAACTGGGAATTCGGGATGTCAGAGTATTCACCGATTCGATGGTAGTGGCGTCCCAGGTCCGGGGGGAGTTCGAGACTAGAGAGCCGACCCTCCAAAGATACCTGGTGAAGGTCAAGGGTCTCGTCAACCAGTTCTGCACCTTCTCGATCCAGCACGTGCCGAGAGAGGAGAACACTCAGGCAGACTCCCTGGCAAAGTACGGACCCCGGGCCGGGGGAATAGTGACGGAGTTGTTCCGACCGTCCATCGAAGAAGGAGAGCTGATGGAGATCGATCAGATGGCCTCATGGGTGGATCTGATCATTGCCTTTCTGGCCTCAGGAGAGTTCCCAGAGGGTGTTCCAGATAAGAGGCGATTCAGGTACAAGACAGCATATTCTCTGATGCGGAAAGGAAGCTTGTACAGAAAGACCCTGACGGGACTCCTAGCGAGATGTGTGACAGAAGACGAGGTTCCAAGGGTCTTGGAGGAAATCCACTCCGGGGAGTGTGGAAGCCACTCCGGGAGTCGGACCTTGGAAAAGAGGTTGCTGAGGCAGGGATATTTTTGGCCGACTCTTCGAGAGGACACCATGAAGTTTGCAAAGAAATGTCAGAAGTGTCAGCTCTTCGCACCACTCCAACTCCAACCCGCGCAGAGGCTCAGGACGATCGTGGCACCTTGGCACTTCGCCATCTGGGGAATGGACTTAGTCGGCCAGTTCCCTCAGGCCAGCGGCCAAAGAAAATTCCTGTTAGTCATGATAGACTACTTCTCCAAATGGGTGGAGGTTAAGGCTTTGGCGAAAACAACCTCGCAGGTAATAAAGAACTTTATTTGGGGAGAAATAATTTGCAGGTACGGACTCCCTCTCGCCATAGTGACAGACAATGGACCGCAGTTCGCTAGCGAAGAACTCATGGATTTTTGTGGTCAGTTGGGCATTGACCTCGGCTTCGCATCCGTTCATCATCCTCGGAGCAACAGACAGGTGGAGGCGGCAAACAAGGTCATAGTGAACCTGCTTAAGAAAAAGGTGGAGAACTTGAAAGGGAACTGGGTGGAGCAGCTTCCCTCGGTCTTATGGGCCTTGAGAACGACACCCAACACGGCGACGGGAGAAACGCCATTCAAACTCTCCCATGGATCTGAGGTCGTACTCCCAGTGGAATTCGAGGTTAGGTCCCCCGGGGTTGTAGCCGCCAAGGAAGGGGACGAGGACTGGAGGATGGACAATGAGGAGGAGCAGCGGTTCTCGCTGGATATGGTTGAGGAGCTCCGGGACCTCGCAGCGATTCGACAAGAAGAAGTGAAGCGTCGAATGGCCAAGTACTTTGATAAAAATATTAGAATCAAGCAATTCACCCCAGGAGACCTAGTCCTCAAAAAGGTTAACGTCGCAGGAAGATCGGCGAACGTAGGAAAACTCGGACCCAATTGGGAGGGACCATATATAATCCTGGAGGCCCTGAAGTCAGGAGGGTATCGCCTTCAAAATGTTGAAGGGATTCCACTTGGTAATACGTGGAGTGGCGACGATCTAAAACGTTTCTACCCTTAACAAATGTTGGGAATGAAAATATTTAGGTGACAGAAGGAGAGGGAAGTGATGAAGGAGATGACCAAGATGCATGTGGCCGAGTAAGCGCGAGGAAGCGCATTGTAATGTCATGTAATCAATTTATGATGTATCAAAAGTAGTTAAAGATATCATTTTGGTTAAGGCCCCGAGAAGAGACCGCTGACCGGGCTAGTTGATGTCGGCAGGGCAGGAGAACTCACTCGGAGAGGCAAGGAATTTGGTTAAGGCCCCGAGAATAGACCGCTGACCGGGCTAGTTGATGTCGGCAGGGCAGGAGAACTCACTAGGAGAGGCAAGGAATTTGGTTAAGGCCCCGAGAAGAGACCGCTGACCGGGCTAGTTGATGTCGGCAGGGCAGGAGAACTCACTCGGAGAGGCAAGGAATTTGGTTAAGGCCCCGAGAAGAGACCGCTGACCGGGCTAGTTGATGGCGGCAGGGCAGGAGAACTCACTCGGAAAGGCAAGGATTTTGGTTAAGGCCACCAGAAGAGACCGCTGATCGGGATAGTTGATGCCGGCAGGGCAGGAGAACTCACTCGGAGAGGCAAGGAATTTGGTTAAGGCCCCGATAAGAGACCGCTGACCGAGCTAGTTGATGTCGGCAGGGCAGGAGAACTCACTCGGAGAGGCAAGGATTTTGGTTAAGGCCCCGAGAAGAGACCGATGACCGGGCTAGTTGATGCCGGCAGGGCAGGAGAACTCACTCGGAGAGGAAAGGAATTTTGTTAAGGCCCCGAGAAGAGACCGCTGACCGGGCTAGTTGATGGCGGCAGGGCAGGAGAATTCACTCGGAAAGGCAAGGAATTTGGTTAAGGCCCCGAGAAGAGACCACTGACCGAGCTAGTTGATGTTGGCAGGGCAGGAGAACTCACTCGGAGAAGTAAGGAATTTGGTTATGGGCCCGAGAAGAGACCGCTGACCGGGCTAGTTGATGCCGGCAGGGCAGGAGAACTCACTCGGAGAGGCAAGGAATTTGGTTAAGGCCCCGAGAAGAGACCGCTGACCGGGTTAGTTGATACCGGCAGGGCAAGAGAACTCACTCGGAGAGGCAAGGAATTTGGTTAAGGCCCCGAGAAGAGACCGCTGACCGGGCTAGTTGATGCCGGCAGGGCAGGAGAACTCACTCGGAGAGGCAAGGAATTTGGTTAAGGCCCCGAGAAGAGACCGCTGACCGGGCTAGTTGATGCCGGCAGGGCAGGAGAACTCACTCGGAGAGGCAAGGAGTTTGATTAAGGCCCTGAGAAGAGACCGCTGACCGGGCTAGTTGATGTCGGCAGGGCAGGAGAACTCACTCGGAGAGGCAAGGAGTTTGGTTAAGGCCCCGAGAAGAGACCGCTGACCTGGCTAGTTGTTCGGCCTGGTGCGAGTGCACATGCAAGGTCGCAGGGTCGCGGGGTCGCAGGGTTGTAGGGTTGCAGGGTTGCAAGGTTGCCAGGGAAGACTCAGGAAGTAATGTTTCGGCCCAAGTTTTAGCCCTTTCAAACAGCGGAAGTCGGCTATTGGCAGACCATTTCGACTATCCGCAGACCATTTTTCAGGAAGTCTATAAATAGACCCCCATGGGCACCTTGGAGAGGGTTGGTTCTTCTTCTCTCCTTCGCGTATTACTTGCGAGCTAGCACTCCTACCCCCCTGTTCGACTAGTCGACAGGCAGGTGTTCCTTTAGTGCTCTCCAGGGTGCCCAGTCTCCGCATTGGTTTGGGAGGGGAAGCTCTCTTTGATCTTCCGGGTGTGTGGCGGGACCTCCTCGTTGCAGCTCAAGGGGTCTGTTTAGGGACTTCAAGTCGTTTTGGTGCAAGGTTCTTCGACTCTCCATAACCGGTCACGTGTTCAGGCTTAGGTGAAGTAAGGGTCAGCTGCATCCCCCTTTACGAACGTCGAAACCTGTTCTCTGGTTTCAACATTTTTAGTAAACCTCCTACACCTACTATGGTAGGTTATCATTATACCTCATAGACCTATTTTAAAATGATTTTTTGTTTAAACATAAATGTTTTTGAAAAAAATAATTATAAAATATTAATTAAAATTTTTGTGCGGTCATTTTGAGTACTCAATGTATATGTTCCGTCGGGGCGGGCGAAGACCGCCCGCGCGAACTCCGTCGGGGGCAGGCGAAGCCCGACGTCGTCCGTCCGGTACTGTCGCGCTTGGCAGTAGGGGCGGAGCGGGGGGCGGGCGAAGCCCGCCGTAGCCGGTCGGGTACTGTCGTGCTTGGCAGTAGGGGCGGTCTTAAATAACCAGGGGCGGATCTAAGGGGGGGCGGCGGGGGACCGCTCCCCCCCCCCCCAAGAATTTTGCAAAAATATTAGTAGATTTGGATTCCTCTCGTCGAGCCAATGAATTTTGACTACTTACACGTCAAAAACGGTGTCCGGATGAGGGGGAAATGTCTCCAAGAAGATGGAGATTTTCATTTTTTTGACGAGAGGAAAACGATGTTTGGCCCCCCTTCTACGAAGCCGCTGCCATTTTGATCCGCCCTGCTTTGATTCCCGCAAGCGTGCAACGACCTTTACGCCAGTAGACGAGCACAAAAACATTTGTATCGTTTACAGCAAGAACATCGACGCCTCTCAACATGGCCGACGTGTCCGTTCCCTGCATCTTCCATCTCCTGCACCTCCACGATCCTTATCGTCGTCGACGAATACATCCATTTGGTAAACGACGCACTTGTCAAGGAAAAGCAACAATGCTCGTTATTCTATTTTCATCCTGTCGTGGTCCTGTCGTCCCCAGCCATAGCTGAAGCATCCATCAATCTCCCCTTTCGGCGCCCAGCGACTCCTGCTCGCTACTCAAGAGATCCTTGCTGATCGAATTCGCTCAATCACTCGTGTGTGCCGTTCTTGCTAACCGCACGGGGAAGAGCGGACGTTTCTTCATGAGTCACTCGCTGCTCGTTCCATCGTGCTCAACCCCTTTTGGGAAACCGTGCCAACCCATCAGTCGGCCCGCAATTTTCCACTGACCCCTGTTCTGCCGGCCTTGTAGAACTACTTGTTACAAGCATCATCAGGTATAGTAGAAATTTTAATAAAGCTCAGGTCATCCGCTCTGTTGCAACCTTATAGGATCCGCAGAAATTCGGCTCCTTTACTACTTCACCTCAGGTAAAAACTCACTTCTATTGAAATTTTTATTGATTTCTCTATGCTCAGTTTTTTTTATTGCAACAAATTCATTATTGTTTGCTCAATTTTTCATTGTAATTGTAGTGGGGTCGGCTATAACACTCAAGCGTTTATCCCAATATAGTGGGGTCGGCTATATGGATCCTTTGTCGTCATTGTGCCCTATCTTTAGTCATAATCTCACTAATGCATAAGTACATCATGTCTTTCCTTATAGTTTCATTCCAAGTCTTTATTGGTTTACCCCTCCCTCGTTTAACATGCATAGTGACTAGACTCTCACTAATGCCTAAGTACATCATGTGATTTTATATTTAATACATTATATTAAAAAAAATTGCTTCACCTTTTGATTGGGCCCCCCCTAGTCAAAGTTCCTGGATCTGCCAGGGGCGGAGCCCCGTGCCTGTCACTCGTGTGTGTGTATATATATATTATTGCATGAGAATTAATGACAGCTGGTGGGCGTGAAGTTGGAAGGCCACGTGGCAAAATTTGCTTTGTTAGCCAATAATATAAATAGGACCAATGCAGGCGGAAGAAAATATAGCCCGTGAACAGGAATTGCGGAAAAGTGTGGGAGAAGAAATGTTGATGCGGTCTCCTCTTTGCGAACTGAAATTGGCGATCTCCAGCGAAACACGGTTTGCGGTCTCCTGTGGCGAACACAACTCCAAGTGGATAACAATCCAGGCGAGTCTTTGAAGTGTTCGACGGTCTCCTTTCAGCGAACTCCTTGGCAACACCAAAGCTGCAAATAATTCTTGGCGAACAGGTTTTGCGGGCAATAGTGATTGGCGGCAGAACCTTGTGAACATCCTCCTTGCGGACAGCAGTTCGGCGATCTCTGCGGTTAAGAATTTTTTATTGTGTTGAGTTGTAATACACAATTGTGAGTTGTGTGTATGTGTGAAGTAGCTATTGTAATTTTGTTCTCTTGTTGATATATAAAGAGTTGTTAGCCTCTTCTTTATTTTGGTGTGCCTACCTAAATCGCTTCCGACAGAGGCTACTCGCCCAACAGTGTGACTAGACGGCTTGAATGGCAATGACGAAGAGGCTAGAATGGCAACAACAAGACCGCAGTTGCTGCGGCTGGGAGGTCCCACCACGTACTCGGAAGCTCAGAAGAGACTTCCCCTCCAAAACCAAAGGATGGACGAGCTTTATGTTTATGTAGAGAGTTAGTTCCACAGGGCTGCGAGAGAAGCCTTCAAACAGGAAATATGAGTCAATGTTGTGATGTCATGCACGTGGGGCTTGCTTCAGTCCATACAGGGCTTTGTGGAGTTTATATACTTTGTTTTCTTCTCCATTAATTTCGAAACGTAGCGGCTGGTGGACATAGATGTCTTCAGCAAGGTCTCCGTTCAGAAACGCTGATTTTACATCTAGCTGGTAAATTGGAAGATTGTTCTGAGCGGCGACAACTAGAAGGACTCTAATTGTCGTCATTCTCGCAACTGGAGCGAATGTTTCTTCATAATCTGATCCTGGTTTTTGGGAAAAGTCTTTTGCAACAAATCTAGCTTTATGTTTATGTAAACTACCATCCTCATTCAGTTTTGTTTTAAAAATCCATTTGAGCCCGATTATGTTATAGTTTTGAGGTCTCTCTACAAGAGTCCAGGTTGCATTTTTCTTTATTGCATTGAGTTCCTCCTCCATATCAACTCTCCATTCTTTGTTTTGTGCTGCTTCTTTGTATGTGTTTGGTGTTGAGGTAAGTAGAACCAATTCAGTTGCCGGATAGATGTCTTGCAGAGATTTTGTTTTAATGGGCGATAATGTTTCCGAATCTGAATCCTCAAGAATGGGTTCATGCTCTACTTCATTGCTAGGGATGGTGTTAGTGGGAACTTCTAACTCAGTCGGCACTGGAGAAGGCAGACAAACATGGTTTAATGCTGATGCCCAGTCCCAATAATTTTCTTCAAGAAAAGTAACATCCCGTGAGATGATTATCTTGTTGTTGTGTGGTTCCAGTAATCTGTATCCTTTACTTTCTTCACTATAGCCAAGGAATATGCACTTCAGTCCATTTGGGTCCAGTTTGTCCTTCCCTACTTTGTTGTTGTGAGCAAAAGCTATGCACCCAAATGTTCTCATGTGGGTGATAATTGGTTTTAGTTTGTATTGGGTCTCATAAGGTGTGGATTTAGTCAAGGCTTTAGTTGGTACTCTGTTTAGGATGTATACAGTTGCGGCTGTAGCTTCTCCTCAGAAGTTCTGTGGACTATTGGAATGAGTCATTATAGTTCTTGCCATTTCTACAATGGTTCTGTTGCGCCTTTCAACAACCCCAATTCGTTGGGGTGTGTAAGGGGTTGTGAGTTCTCTACCTATTCTAGCTTCCTTACACAAATTTTGAATTGTGTTGACAGAAACTCCCCACCTCTGTCACTTCTCAGGGCTTTTATCCTTCTCTCAAACTGGTTTTCTACTTGTCTTTTAAAGTTTTGAAAATATACATATGCTTCTGATTTTTTTTAGGTGATATAGCCACATGTACCGACTGAAGTCATCCACAATGAGCTTGTAGTAACGTTTACCCCCTAGTGAGAGTGTACTGGCAGGCCCCCATAAGTCTATGTGTAGAAGATCAAGTGGTGCACTTGCTCTCTTGGAGGCAGCTTTTGGGAATGGGAGACGGCACGATTTGGTTTGGGCACAGGAAATGCAGTTTTGTGATGGGATTTTTTGTGTCGGCAAGCCTTCAACAAGGTCTTCACTTTAAATTTTTTGGAGGGACTGATAACAGATGTGGCCTAGCCTATGATGCCAAAGAGAAGCAGACATTGAGGAGCAATCTTGTGAGCAGGATAATGCTCTGAAGCCTGAGGGTAAATATATTGCTATTGTTCATTTGTGTTGAGGCAATTATGGCATTACTTTTGATTTCAACAATGTCACAGTGATTTTTGTTAAACTTTACTTTATATCCTCTATTGAGCAGTTGTCCTACACTGAGTAGATTTTGAGTGAGTGTAGGTACAAACTAAACATTTGGGATTAGCTTTGTGGAGCCTTCAAGTGAGATTGCAACAATGGTTCCCCTACCTTCTATCTTCTTCTTGTTTCCATCTCCTAGTGTTACTTCAGACTTCCATTCTTCATCTAGAAAGGTAAAATAAGCTCTGTCATTTGCTATATGACATGAGCATCCACTGTCAATGAACAAACAGTAGAGATGTCCTGAAGTGTTGGTTGTGTTACAGACTTACAGGTAAAAAGACAGTTATCTGATTCAATTTCTGTGATCTTAGCCTCTTCTTTAGGTTTGTGCCAACACTTTTCAGCAGAGTGATTGGGGACTCAGCATTTCTTGCACCTGAAATAACAATCCTCGGATTCATGGTTCTGTTTTTTACAAATAATGCAGCGGGGGGTTGTCACAACCCGCATTTTCCCACGAATTTAATAAATATTATCAGAGCAAAGGAAAAATACGCGCTATGATGCCACGTCAAGCAGGGGACAACTACCGACGCTCAGGCAAACACTCCTTACGATTATTTTATAAAAGACATAAATGTGCTTGGATTAAAAAGAGAATTTTACATTTTAGCTTAAGACAGTGTCCCTCGGTCCGGTGGATCATCTAGTCCACAAGTAGAAAGCTATACATACGCAGCGGAAAATAGGTTCATTTTAGCCTACATGAGCATGAAGATCAACATCCAAAAATGATATGCATAAATCTATGTTTAGTACAGTAAGAATGGAATTTCTACGATCTTCAAAGTATGCGACATTTATTTAAAATCATGATATGTAAGAATGACATTTTTATACCAATAAAGTAACTAATGCATCCTAGCATAAAGCTTCCCAGAGAGCAAGTAGGTAAACAACCCAAAGTAATAGCAAAACTACTAGCAAGTAATCTAAAAATAAAAGTCATACGGGCGCCAACAACTGACACGAACCCGCAGGAAAGAAGGAGAACAACACAAAAAAACTGTTTCTTACCTAGAAGAGAGGAAGGGCCTCGACAGGAGACCCGAACAACGCCGCTCTAACTCCTGCGGCAGCTAAAGACCTGAACATGAGACATTCATAAGAAAAGAATGCCTCAGCCCAAAGGGTGCAAGAAAACCAAGATTAGCAACATCATAAGTAAAAGAGTACAGAAAGGAAACCAAGCAGATAAACATCAATAATCTTACAACAACTCGAGCCAGCTCAAACGAGTGCACTCGGCAAGGGGAAAAGCCTGCACCATACGGTATTAGCCAAAACAATCAAAGCCCACCACGTGTCCGCCATTGCGGCTCAGAGGTGATGGTCATATATATAATATCATAATACACATATATAAGCATATATGTTTATAAGAACTTGAGGCTGATCAGCTCGAGGGAAAAGCGTCCCCCAAAAGAAGGCACTGCGGCGGTGGTATCTCCACTAACGCCCGCAACCCAAAAACAAAACAGGAGTGTTGCGGCGGTGACTCCAATCCACACAAACCAACAGCCCAAAAGAGGCACTGTGGCGGTGACTTTTAGCTCACACGCTCAACAGACTCATACAAAGCACCAGAAGCAGGGGTGCATAATCATATATATATATAAGTATATAACCAAACCACGGTGCAGTTCACCAGAGAACCCTCAGACATTAGACAACGAAGATTTCAGAAAGCCGACACCATGCCAGGTCTGGGGTCGGAACAAGACGAAGAAAACATAGCACGAAGGCCAAACACCTGAACAAGACCCAACGGTTCATAAGAAAACACATGGTGAATCCCAACTAGACACCCCCAACAAACTTCTCGCAAGGATACGACGAAGGGCACGGAAAGACACCATAAACGATGACTAACCAAATAGAGGACAACTCAACAACCAAAGCGTAGCTTCAAATAAACGTCTCAATAGAAGGACTAAAAGGCTTGAAATCATCGCTATATACGAGGGTTGCCTAAAAAAGGTATTGAAAATCATTCTATAAGTATACGGCTGCCTATAATTGGTACGCATAGAAAGTTCGAAGCCGAAATATCTCTACATCTCTTTCAAGTTTAATGATTTAAGGCTTCGTTGAATCATCGAGAACTAGCCACAGAAATTCCAAAGAAATTTAGTACCTAATTCCCCAAAACTGCCAGGAATTAGGAAACGAATTTTCCGGGGAATTTAAGATCTAATTTTCCCCCGACCCAATAAGAGTTAACAAGCAAAAATTTCCAGGAAGTTAAGCCCGCCAAAACATCCCAACTTAGCCAACAAAAGAAAAGGTGCAGGATTGGAAATTAGCCGAGCAAGACCACTTATGCTTAACTAAAGAGATAAGACCAAGGTTGGCAAAAAAAAACATATAGCCCAAGGAGAATCCCGGTATAAAACGAATAGCTGCTAGGGCCAACCTTCCCCAAAAGAACGAAATCCCTAGCATATAACCCAGAAAATTTAACTTAGCATATACCCAAGTAAATGCCCAGCCTTTAAATCAACAAAACCGAACTGGGTAATTTACTTAAGTATATACCAAGGAAATTTCCTAGCGCATAGATGCAGGGTTTCATATATCAAGTGTTTATTATCGTAAGCCATGGGAATTCACTAAAAACTTCCAACATAATCAACATAACAGCAGCCCCCTTTAATAGACAAAGGCAAGAGTAGCCCCCAAACAAACTAACAGCCTTAATAAAAGGATTTCCCCCAACCTTAATAGACAAAGGCAGCCCCCAATAACAAGAAGAAATATATATATAGCAGCCCCCAATTAACAATGATGAGAAGCGACCCCCATTTAATAAAGATAAGAAGCAGCCCCCATTAACAAAGATAAGAAGCAGCCCCCATTTTTAATATAACAGCAGCCACCAATAACAAGGAAAGAAGGTAGAGCAGCCCAATAGAATAGCATAGCAGCAGCCCTAATAAAAAGGAAAGAAGGTAGAGCAGCCCCAATAGAATAGCATAGCAGCTGCCCCTAATAACAGGGAAAGAAGCAATCCCCAAATAAATTAAGAGCAGCCCCCAATAACAAGGAAATTAATACAAACCAGCCCCCAAAGTTAAACCAACAAGAATGATACTATAAGGCAGCCTGGAGCCAAATGCAGCAGCCCCAACAATAAATCCTGTAATAACTTATGAAGATAGCAGCCCCCAACAATAAAAATTCTGAATTTGCTATCCAAGGTAGGGAAACATACAATTACAAATTCTAGATAAAAACTTTGCTAACAAACAAAGAGGAAATACCACATATAGTCCAAAAAAATTTGCCAACAAAAACTAAAGGATCAAGCCCTTAATGATCCAAGAAAATTTCTGTCAACAAAATTAGAAGTTCTGCCTCTAAATTGAAGATCCAGGAAACTACCAACAAGAAGAAGATCCAGAAAAGAGATGGAGGGGAGGAAGGGAAAAGTTTTCTTGCCTCCAAATGAACCGGAGAACCACCGGACCGCGACAAGCTCGCTGAAGATCTAGCCCCGGCGAAAAACCATTCCATATGAGCAAGATTATATTAATCTCGTTCCATTGCTTGAGGGGTCCCTATTAATTTAACCTCTATTGTCAAAAAATTTAGGGTGTCACTATGAAATTGTGTTATTGAACGAAAAACACAAACACTGAATGTGATGACGACGAATGCAAAATCGTATTCTTCAAAATCTGTCAATGTCTATTGGAGCAACACGCAAAATTATATTTCTCTAAATATTCAATTAATTAAGAAAAAACACGCGATTAAAATCAATGCCAAGAGATTGTTTAAATTTAATGAAGTGCGGATAATAAAAACGTACCTTTGAAGACATGAATATTATGCTGCACCTGAATTGCTTCAATCACCTTATCCATCTCCCCTTTTTGATTAATGTATATATATATATGAAATCAATAATCTAAAACAGCAATCACCTTATCAATGACCCCTTTTTGATTAATATGTGTATATATATATGATTTCAATCATCTAAAACAGCAGCGCTTCCATACGAAGAATAATGACCACAGCATAATTTCTAATTTATATATGATATCAATCATGTAAATCATCTAAAACAGTAGCTGCTGTAGAGGCGGCTACAGCATACTATGTAATGCAGCAGCGCTTCAATCACCTTTGTTGAACAGGAATGCCTTAAACAAAGGTCTACAGCATGAAAAATCTGTTTGCTCTGTTGAAATGGAGGGAAACATTACTGCAGCGAGTCGCCTGCAAGTTCAGCAGTGGACAGCAACAATCGAACATAAATGAAAAACAGGAGCAGAAATTGAGAACAAAAACATTCAGAGCTCATCATCACGCTAAATCGAGCTTTAGTACCCCCAATCTACTGACCTCACACGGCTTCCCCGCCTTCGTCCACACCTATTTGCATTACCTGGATCACCGCTCCGTTTTGCTAACCAGTCCCTATTTCCAGCACCTGAAATAAAAGACGAACTGCAAATTGGTACAGGTCAGTAGAAAATTGGTACATGATTATGCAAACTTAGTGGTTATGATATTATTATTATGATATTATTATCAGTTAATATCGAAAATATATTTGTCCATAAATGTGATGACATTTATATATCGTCAGGCTATTATGTACAGAGGATATAACGTTAAGTTGATAGGTCGGGGTGTGTTTGAGACCCAGCTGCAGCCTGCACCACCTCCAAATTCGTACGCAGCTGCAGGGTCGATGTACTCAGCACTAATTCTCCGACAGGCCTTAGGTCCACCGCCTCCAAGCTAAACCAAGAAAGGCACTGCTGTGGAAGAGTGCAGGCGGGTAAAACCTTTAATTACGTTCCATTAGAGACAGGTCAAACCGAGCAATTAAGCTCCTTACCAGAAGAACATCAAAAAAGTGAGGTAATTATGCTCCGTTACAGATAGTACAACTCAAAAATTCAGCAAATGTAAGTGTGAAAAGAAGTGAAGGAGGAGGTATGCCTCGCGAAGAAGCACGTGGAAGAGCGCCGTCGTCTGTGCTGTCAGAGGCGATAGATGCGTGAATTGAGAAATAAGATTACAAAAGTTTAAATATAACTCTGAACAGAAATTTTATAAAATCTATGAAAATATTTCACCGGAGCCGAAAGATATTGCATGAGAAATGTCAAAAAAACGCATCAGAACAGTACACATGTCAATCAAAGATGTACAAATATAAAGAGAACTGTAATTTTATTTTGGAGGAGTAGTTTCATAGTGAACAGAGCACAGGTACGTAAGTAATTAAGAAATGAGTATGATTATTTTATGTTAACCATGGTTTTCTCTTAAACATCAAAAATATTCTGAAGTGAAAGGTCACGGCAAGCTCTAAAGCGTGCCATTTTCTGAAACCTCAATACAAATAGAAACGAAAACGAAATTATGGAAACAATAAAGTGTGCAGGTTCTGATGATGATGTCATGTGTTGTGAAGAGCAATATGTCGTCCGGCATCATTCCGAGGTAGTTAACCTTTTTTTCGATTGTATGTTTTACCAAACAGAGAAAATGAAAGCAAAGGAGAATGTGTTCGCACCAACCTGAGCGTGGTGTGACTCGTCTCCTTCCGCAGCTGTGGCTTGAAGATAGAGGGGTGAACCTGCAATTTTGCAAACTAATAGGTGAGATCCTGAAATTGGAATCATCCAGAGTAAATATATAGAAGAGTAAGAGATTGAGTGTGAAATGTAGCAACGATGATAGGAAAATAGAGCCAGCTTATTCCTCAACAATATCAGCATAGTAACATGTACGATGAGAGTTCGAGACAGGCGGAGAAGAGAGAATGTTGTTTACCTGTTGTACTGGAGTTTGAGGCAGTGGCTGACGCCAACGTCCGCGATGACATGGCAGAAACAGTGGTAATCGGAGGAGTCATTCGAGAGAGGTAAATCGGGCATTTAGAATATCTTATTTCATGTGCTTTAAGCTGAGTTTCGAACATATATGCTAAGATAGGGAGAGTAATGAATGGTGAAGTAAATCCAATGTACATAAATGAAGGCGCAGATATTATAGAAAATCTTGCATGAGAAGGTGCAGCTCATTACTTGGCATCCATGTTTTCTAATATCATGTAAGCAGTGTGAGAACCTCAATAGGAAGACCATTGCACATGGGTTAGCTACGAAGCGTCATTGCATTTCTTAGAAGATACAGTAACAATAATAGCATGTAGAAGCAAAAACGGCTTGTTATAGCATAGATGAAGCAGTGAAGCAATGCGCGAAAGGAAATGTGAAATATACAGACAACAAAGAACATAGTACATGACGACATAATATGCTAATGTAAGAAAGAAAAACAGGGTGAAAAAAGATTGGCGAAGATACATAACAAAATTTAGGAGAAGTTTGTTGCGTGTTGTTGTATAAGTAGAAGTCTCGTAGAAAGTACTCTGGATTAACATCAAAAAGCGCAAGTTGACGCGCAGTTATCTTCATTCCGTCAATCATAGAACCGTCCATCTGATTTGCGGCAGCTATCATTGTGACCTTATCTGCAAATACAACTTCGCCCGTACCCACTGGCTCACCGTCCGTGTTGACATCGACCTTTGCAAACAAATTTCAAATAAGAGCGAAGTAGATAGTGAGTCGGTGAAAATAATATAATTACTGAGCAGTAGTCAGGGGCCATACAGCAGCGTGAAGGAAGCCCGGAAGAGATGCAAACATGCAATTTAAAGTATCTGTAGTGGTGGCAAGATTTAGGTCGTTCAGTAGTACGGAGAAGTAGTAGTAATCACGCATCTCTGGTGGCACATCGCGGCTGTACGCAAATTCCTCGCGCTGTGTAAGTGTCATATTTGACAATGAGGCAGAAGCGGGCATAAAAATTATTCGGGAAGCCCAGAGGCAGGAAGCTGTTTGGCGTAGGAGATGCAGAAGGCACAGACGAATTATGACGTATGGGAAACTGATGAAATGCTAGTGATTTTTGTTGATGTGCACGAAGCACAGAACGAAGACCTATGAAAGGTGAAACACAATTAAAAAAACCGGAGAAATAATTATGTCATTGATGATAGCAAGAGATACAGTTACAGTAAGTAACAAACGGAGTAGAAGCAGCAACCTTACGTAAGGATAAACAAATTAAAGGAATGTAGATGCAGGGCGAGACAGAGTTAAATCAAGTCGATTGATTAGTATGCATCTGCATGTATGGTAGCATAGTATATACTGTAGCACGTGCATGTATGTGGAGTTGAAGATATACTTTTTCAAGGTGAGAAAGAATTATATGAGATATATTGAAAGACCGATGTAGTTACGGCCGGTAAGCGTATAACATCAAATCATGTAACAGTGCTGACTGTGAGGAGATATTATAGTGAAGAAAATATAGTACCTCAGAGAAGTTCGTTGAAGCAGTAAATGTAATTGTGAGTTGTGTAACAGTTTGTAGCATAGTGTCAAAGTGAATGTAGTTGAAGGTGATTACCTCTGCTAAGACTGTGGAGTTAAAAGACATATAAAAATTCAGAGTGGGAGTGAAATACATGTGCAAGTAGAGAACAGTAGGAAGGGGGTGTATGAAGCGCACCTGAAGTAAAGCTTTCGAAATTAAATCTTTAAATACAACATTCTTTGTGTAAGTGCCATGGTATCCAGTGAGGGTACCAGATTTCACCAAAATTTTTGTATGTGATGAAGCAACTCCTCGCGATAAAGCTACATAAAGTTGGCCATGAGTGAAAACAGGGGATGGTAAGTAAATACCGACATCCTTGATTGTCTGACCCTGAGATTTGTTGATAGTTAAAGCGAAGCTTAAACGGATCGGGAACTGTTTGCGAGTTAACTCAAAAGGCAATTTCATATCTTCAGCATTTTTCAGTGGTATACGGGGAAGGAAAACAGTGTGGCCTTTATGGTGCCCAGTAAGTATTTCGGTTTCAATAACATTGTCTGAGAATTGTCGACAGAGAAGTCGTGATCCATTGCAAAGGCCAATCCGAGGATTTAAATTTCGCAGAAGCATAACGGGGGCACCTTTTTTCAGGGATAGCTTGTGTGGTGGCAGATTACCCGGTGAGATGCTATTCAAATATTCCTGCGTGTATATATTATTTCTATCATCATCAACAGAATCAAATGAATAGTATGTAGCCTCATCGCCTGGAAACAGTGCAAGACATTTTTCATTTAAATGAGTAACATCATCGTTTAGAGGAGTCAGTAGTGCTTTGTTTTCCCAGTAGTCAGGGATGTTCATATGGTTTATAATGTCAGAGAATATGGTCCTGATTAATAAATCGATTGAATGGTCACCTTCCCACTGAATAATCATTGCATCAGGTAGACGGATCATATCTTCACGAAATGTTGGTTCATCACCATTCCCAACTCGCAGAAGAAACTCTGAGAATTGTTGATCGGTTGAAGCGCGCATATTTTCAGTTAGATGAAGTAATTTTATAGTTGACCATAAAGGTGATTCAACTATGCTGGCATCGATAATTTGTGCTCTTGATCCATTGATCACGACGGGTGGAACTTGACGGAAATCGCCTCCCATGATTACAACTTTACCTCCAAAAGGTAGGTCTGTTTCTAGAACATCCCGCAATGACCGATCAACGGCCTCGAAAACATGCTTGTGTGACATTGGTGCTTCATCCCATAGAATAGCAGAGCACTGCTGTAACAGCTTTTGTATATCAGATTGCTTACCCAACCTGCAGAAAGATCCAGCTTGTAGAGGGATTGGAATTTTGAATTTTAAATGTGCTGTACTTCCACCTGGGAGAAGAGTTGCAGCAATTCCGGATGATGCAGTTGCAAGTACAATATGACCATCACGTCGTAAATGTGCAAGAATTGCTTTGTATAAAAATGTCTTGCCGGTGCCGCCAGGACCATCTATGAAGAAAACAGTACTTTCTCGTTGACGAACAGCTTCAGTAATAGTGTGGAAGGCATAACTTTGTGCGGGATTAAAAGAAGAGATGGAGTTTATATCTGTATCTGAGATAGGTATCGACAGCTCATCCTCGATTAAGCTGGAGAGGGTGCCAATACCCTCAAAAATTGTGGACATTCGAGGGATATCAAATTGTGTGATATTTTTGTTATGTTGCTGAAGAATATAATCTATCTCACGGAGAAGTATATTCAGCACATACAATGCACTAACGTTTCTTGAGCCGACATAATCTTCGGTCATTGCAGTATAGTTGTCATCCCATAAGCGTCTAACTTCTGTGGGATTACAGTATAGTAAAATGTTTGTAAATAGAGTTCGCAGTGCTGACGGCATCTGAAATTCGCTGGCTTCACGCATACAATTATGTAGGCTATTGTCTCGTTCTAGTAAACCATAATGTTCAGCAGCTTCTTTAAAAGTTGAGTGTGTAGTAGTACCAACTGTCAGTAAATCTTCAAAAGATGTGGGTCCTGGAACATGATTAAGGAGCATGCGCAAATAAAATCTTTCACCTTCAGAAGGATGAACAGAGTAAATGCGACCAATGACTTTCTGGCGACGTCTTCGTTCAGTCCAAGTTCTAGAACTTAAATTCCATCTGTAGTGTTTAGGAAAATCACTGTACAGGTAGCTGTGTGTTTCCTGCTGATTATCGTAAACCCGGAAAAATTCTGTTAACATCGTTCTGGAATTTCGCTCATTCGCAAGAATAGTATTCAGTGAATCAGTAGTGCGAAAACGAACTTGGTGCTTGTTAGGCAGGTGGATCTGCAAACGGATGATTGAAGGATATGTTTGGTACATGTTGAATTTGAGTATTTTCCAGAATGCTTCCTGTGGACAGATCCAACGACCATTTACGTAATGTGATATTTCATTATGATCTGGATGGGAACGAACCTGAAATCCAATCATATCAGGACCCTTGTGAATGTATTTATATAAATATTTTATACTTTTAATACTGCTACAAATTTCAACGTTAATATGACAGTTATATTTTAGAAGAAGTCATGGGTTATATGGCACAACCCATCGGTTGTCAATGACAAAATCCTGAGCACGTTGTAGAGTGAATGATCTCCCGTCGTTACGACGTTGATATATTGGGTAGGAGTCTGCTCCCTGCAAGGTATGACTTGTGAAATTTTTTGGATAACCCTTTTTGCAATTACCATGCTTCATACACGGTGCATGAGAGTTAACATATGCGCATGGGCCATGAATCATATGGCGCACAACAGCATTGTGTAATTCAGGTTCATCTTCAACATGAGGAAGCTCAGCTCTAACAATCTTGTCATATTCATCTGGAGTCATCATCTTATCACGCGCATCGAAAATAATTAACATGTGAACGTGTGGCAGACCTCGTTTTTGGAATTCAATTACGTGCACATGACTAATTACTTTACCCAGAACATGCTTATGGAATATGTCATTTTTTAACTTCCTGTATTTAGCGTGAAATACTCTAGTAACCAAATCAGGACGATCCTGCGGCGTTTGTCCTGGATACAGCGCATCTGTAATTTCAGGCCAGGAGGAGTTGCATGTCATTGTCAAAAATATATCTGGCCTACCATAATGTTGCACAATAGACATTGCGTCCTGGTAGCGTTGGTACATATCGCGAGGACTTCCAATAAAAGATGACGGCAAGATTACACGTTGACCAATATTTGCTGAAGTGAAAATATATATTGTGGAAGGTTGCATTAGAAAGTAATGTTTTAGTTTAAATTGTACGGTATGGACAGAGAAATGCACGTACCCCCGCTATTTTCTCCAGCAGTCAGACAATCTTGTAAGCCGCTGTACAGCTCAGCTCTAATATTTTGTTGGTTGTTTTTTATCCAACGCAGTTTTTGAGTTTCTATTTTAATGTAAGTGTCAACGACGTATTGCTGTAGTAAACGACAACCCTGTAACGGTAATGACAAATGAGGTGAACGATCCTGCAGTAAGATGAGTATGAGATGAAATATAGGTTGAATGCAAGCAAATGTGTGTAGTGCTGACAAACAATTTTACGAACCTGTAGTAAATATGAATAGTAGTCGCAGCAGCTAACGCGGCGGTTATTTAGGTCTCTATACTCAGCAAACCAACCGTATGTGTCATATGGGAGAAGTAGCGGATATTGAAGTGGGTCGTAGTAGCCGCTGTATTCTTGAATAGTGAGTAAAGCACCTTCTGTTGTTTCAATAATTATATTTCGTTCATTTGATTCTACGTATTCATCAGCACCAACAATTATAGCAGCAACCTGTGATGCAGTTGGTAATGTGTACTGATGTTCAGGAGCAGGGCGCTCCTTGATAACTAATCTGCATATGTTCATATCTGCTCGCTGAGATAATCGCCGGAACATGTATACAAATGGGTTACAACTGTCTAAGATTCTCGATATCTTCTCGAGCAAAACACGATCTAGTTCTTTATTTTCTTGCAACCGATGATCAAGCTCATGTTCTGTATCATATATGTAGAGCTGTAAGTACCGAGGCCTTCTGTTTGCAGAAGGCAACAGAGATCCAATCCGGTGATATATTGCTCCGTGGGCTCGAAATGTGTAAACGGCATGTTGATCTGCTGCTATTGATTCATCTAGCTTAACACCCATAGAAGTAAAGGAGAAAACATGATTATATGAACGAATGTATCGTCGGAAATCGCGGCTTTCTGCAGAGTCACTGATAAGTATATTTTGAAGATCAGGTGGAGTAGGTATAGCTGGGATGTGTACGTTTCCGTTGCTGCAGCACATTGTTGATGTCTCACCATCAAATAATTTAGCATTGCAGTGATAACAGAAGTGAGGCGGCTGAAGTTCTAAGTAAACAATTTGGAGAGTTGTAGTAGAAATGCGAGCGATGTTGTGGCTTGTGGCGCGACAAATTCTCACAGGAGCATTATCAGCAGAGCTTTCATCTCCTGTGCTGTCATGTTCGGGGACAGAATTTGTTGATATATGTATGGTTTCCTGTGCTTCTGCAGCGGTTGTTGTAATGGGGTTGACTGTTCGCGAAGGTGCAGGTGCGACAGTAAAGGAAGGTGTTGCTAAAGTATTTGCAGGAGGTGCAGACGGCTGTCCAATTTCGGATGACCGCATTTCGTGGTAGCATATTGATGATGGTATCGTTGTCAATGCATATGTGTGCACAATGCCATTCTCTCCTGATGTTACTTTACCGAAGCAGCAGATTTGTATTATCGTAAGCAATGATAGTATCTGTAAGCAGAAGTAAATGGGTTGGAATGAAATTACGTACTTACCCCACGTTATATTTGAGGTCGTTAGTTCATGGGTGGATGCTGTGGCAGCAGAAGAAGGCTGGAGTGGAAGCATAGGAGATTCGATGTTGTGATGTAGTAATTGCTCATTTTGTTGTAGTGAACGTTGACGACGTCTTTGATAAGCAGCGCGCCAAATTTCTCTTTGGTGGGCTTGTTGTGATTCTGTCATATGAGATTGTCTGAGTCTCTGCCGGGATCGATTATACACGCGGTTTGCTTGAAGTTGTTCTTCTGTCATTTGTGCCCTCCTTGCTCGTGCACGGTCACGGTTATGCGATCGTTGAGCAGCAAGTTGTGCCTCTGTCATACGTGCGTTTCTTCTTGATGTGTAAGATTGATTATATATACGTTGTGCTAGATGTTCTTCATCTGTCATAGATGGTGCTCTTGTTCGCTTTCGAGCACGAAAATTAGGTCGCGACGTCTCACCTAACTGGTCTGTGGTAGAGCGCAGTTCCATTTTTAGGAAACTGGTTTACACAAATCAGGAGAAACAGAAGAAATTAGCAATGTGTAGCGAGAAGGACAAAGTTTGTATACTGCTGTAAAACAAATATAAGAACGCAGTAAGCACGTAGTGCCTGATGCAATGTTGCACAATAAAGAGTGGTGCAGTTGTTTTGTTGGGAGATGCGAACACATTTGGTGGACGAATTGTAGGTGGAAGTCGCATGCAGAGGTAGTGCAGGGGGAGGGCAGCAGGTATGTTGCAGGTTAAAGGTTGCTGGAGAAGTTTTGCTGGTGGTTTAAAATAAGTTTCGTGGCCGAGGTGTGCACGGAAATGTGATGCGGAGGCAGTGCAGCTAGAGGGGGCTGAATTCATAACGCCTAATTGGGGAGCTGTGTAATATGAGCCACCAAAGAGTTATTTTTTCGTATAGCGACAAATAAATGCAAGCAAACGTAGAAGTAACAATGTAATGTATAGTGAGAGAAAAATTCAAGAGGTACATTCAGCTAGTTAAATCAAACAAATAGACAAAACGGTAGGAGGCATAGAAGAAGAGGGAGACACAGTAAGTGCACAAATGTGCACTGGACAGTAGAGGAAGCGCACAAATGTGCACAGCACAGCACAGCAAGGTCAGCAAGCTGCAGTGCACATATAGCAGACACGAAACTTATTGTAATTTTGTTCAGGAGGTAAGGTCGCAGAGTGCATTCAGCTAAAACACAGTTAAGAAGAGTATGTACGCGTAATAGTACAGATATATTCTATACTAAGAAACAGAAGCAGGAGGTAAAGTCACAGGTGTAACTCATTTCAAGAGCAAATCAAAAGAGTATGTATGCTGAAAGAGGAGCCACAATCTGTAGTAAGTAGAAGTGAGAGGAAATGAAGAGAGGTGTGGGAGGAAGTACGTACTGGCAATCGTTATGTTGCAGGATGAAGGTGCGTGGAGCAGTTTTTGTGGGGGTTGACAGTAAGCTTCGTGGACGCAGCGTCACCGGAAATGCGATGCGGAGGCAGTGCAGGGAGAGGGGGGTGAACTATAAGGGTTAATTGCAGTACGGGACTGATTTCATATGCAGCAAATAAGGAGTTAGGAAGCAAATGCAGCAAATAATGAGTTTGGAAGAAATGCCGATATGTGATTGACAGATATTTACTGAAAATATCGCAGAAAACCCAGAAATGCTGATATGTGCTCGACAACAACAACCTAATTACTATCTCCAACAATACATAATATGTGCAAAAAATTAATAGCAAAAAATTAGAGCTGTGAAAAAGACCGACTACTTTATTTGAGAAATGCCGATATGTGATTGACAGATATTTACTGAAAATATCGCAGAAAACCCAGAAATGCTGATATGTGCTCGACAACAACAACCTAATTACTATCTCCAACAATACATCATATGTGCAAAAAATTAATAGCAAAAAATTAGAGCTGTGAAAAAGACCGACTACTTTATTTGAGAAATTCAGTGGATAATTTTGTATTTTGGTGACTCTAAGAAGGGGGAAGACAACGCGACCGACAAAGGTACGACCATTGTTTAGGTAACAGAAGGAAAGAGATGGAGATGAGGAGGTTATTCGACGGGGTGCACTTACCGAGAGTTGGACTGCGAACATAATTATAGTTTTTATAAATTTTGCTGCGCAAATAGCGAGAGTTGGACTGCTAATATCAACTCTCCAACCGTATCATTGTGTTCAGAAATGTTTTCATAGATCAGTAAAATTGATAATCATCAATGGCAGAGCAGATTATCTGAATGTGTTGGGTGTATCCACAACAAAGTAACCTCCAACAACCCATCATTAATGGCAGAGCAATGAAATAGCAAATATTTAGAGCTTGGCACATTGATTGGCAGCAAGGCATACCAAATAATTAGAGCTGTGCTCATCAACGTGCCCATCTGCAATGGCATAGCATGCAAGAGGATCAGCGGCAAAGAACGGAAAAGTACGTAAATCAGCGGCAAATCCAGATGAGGGTGCGAAGTGCAGGTGAGCAGGCACGGCGTTGTTGGAGTTGTGGACGGCTGCCGTTGAAACGAAAACTCAGTCGAGAACGAAACAAAAACGAAGAACGGAAGATGGAAATGGCAGATGTGAATATGAGAGTTGTAAGTCAAGTAGGATAATTGGTTGCGTGAAATTTTTTTTAACTTTGGATGTGAAGGGTCTTCTGCCTATGTAGTAATCTTTAAGAAAAGATGTGAATAAATTAACTTTGGATGTCAACAGTGTTCTCCCTATGTAGTAATCTTTAAGCAGAAATGTGAATAAAGTAGCTTTGGATGTGAAGGGTCTTCTCCCTATGTAGTAATGTTTAAGCAAAAATCTGAATAAATTTGGAGACAGTAGATGTCAAGGGTGTGCTCCCTATGCAGTCATCTTTCAGCAAAAATGTGAATAAATTAGCTTTGGATGTGGAGGGTGTTGTCCCTATGTAGTAATGGAGATCTACCGTAGGATTCAAATGGAATCAACTTCCAATCAAATGCGATTTCAAGGTTGGACTATTCAAAGTAAGGGAAATAGAAAGAACATGCACGAAATCCTCACAATTCCATTAGAGCAACAGAACACACTCAAAATGCATTATTAGCAATGCTATTGAAATAATTTGTATTATTGAAATGAGTGTAGTTCTTCACGAAGAAGTAACTGTTAGTTTTTGTTGTGAAGCCCCCTTTGGGGAAATACATTATATTGCGGAAAATACATTATAAAGGAGAAACTCCACTGGGCTTGAGGTAAATGAGGATGGATAATGCGTTAGTGGTTAGAGTTTGAAGGAGTGGATGCAGAGCAAGACATATAAAAAGCCAAGAAATTAACAACACACAAAATGCAACAAAAATTTAAGATCCAGAAGCAATCTGAATGTATTCATGAAGTATTGAAAGCCTTGGAAGATGTAGTTTGACATACCTGGCGGAGGAAGGAGCAGAGTAAGGAAGAAGGAGATCTGCACTTCGTTTATTCCGGAGTAAGGAGATTTCAGCAAACAAAGAGAAATGACGGGGATGAGTAAAGGTACCCCGATCTGCAAGTAGGTTATCCCGGAGTAAGGTGTGTTGCCGTGAACGATGAGAAATGAGGGGGGAGAGTAATGGTAGTGAGAGTTAGGGGTTGTAGGTTCAGGTACCTTTGCGATGGCTGGATGGAAGCAGCGCTGAGAGTTGCAGCCCCCGCCGCCGATGCCCGTCGACGGAGAGGAAGAACGAACCGGTGGGAGCCGAAGAAAGCGGAGCGGCGGTAGAAATCGAAGCGAGCGAGGGAGCGAGGGAAGGGTCAGAGCGGGGAGAAGAAGAAGAAATCGCGAGCGAGGGAGCGAGGGAAGGGTCAGAGCGTGGAGAAGAAGAAGAAATCGTGGAGGGGCGATGGATTGGAAGCGGCAGCAAGGAAGACATTAGGGCAGGACACCTGCGCAGGAGACGACGAAGAGATGACACGCAGGCGATATTCACACCGCCGAAGGTTTTGCGACGGAGACGGCGCCGTTGCAGACGGAAGCGGCGAGAACGCGAGTCGTGGCGACGGAATGACCTGGCCGGAATGTTGAGCTGCGAGGGAGTTTTGTCGCCTGCCAAAAACGAAAGGAATTTATATAATATAGATATAGAGAGAGAGAGAGAGGGAGAGTGGGCGGCAAAGGCTAGCACATATATTATATATATATTAGCGGAGAGAGAGAGAGAACAGATGGGGAGAGAGAGAGCCAGTGAGAGGGCGCCGGGGAAGAGAAAGAGAGAAAGAGGAGTGCGAGAGAGAGAGAGGGGAGGGAGGGAGAGGCAGGCTATATATATATATTATAGGGAGAGAGAGAGAGAGAGAGGATAGAGGTAGAGAGATTGACAGTGAGAAGGTGGCGGGAGAGAGAAAGAGGAGGGAGAGAGAGAGCGAAAAAAATCTTTTTAAGGATACACGTATATTGTTTTGAAAAATAAATATTGTAACATTTATTTAAAATTTTTTACGGTCATTTTGAGTACTCATATGTACATGTTGCGGGCGCCGTCCGTAGACGCATCGAGCACGGGCGAAGCTCGCCGTCGCCGGTCGGATACTATCTATAAAGGCGAAGGGGCGGGCGAAGCCCGCCGTCGCCAGCCGAGTACTGTCGCGCGTCGCCATAGGGCCGGAGGCCTGTGCCGTTCGACTCGTATATATATATATATGTATCTTAATGTATGTATATATATTTACATATGTGCACTTATATGTTTAATTGCATCCTAAATAGTTATCCTAAAACTCCCTAAGCAGGACATGAGGCTGGACTAGATCAAAACCATGGCTGAGTGCATATAACGATATTCAGATGTATTCTGTTTTATAAAACTTATATTATATATATATAGTTTTATAATCCAGTTCAAGCCTATATGCAAATATAGGTATTCAGATGCTTACAATATATATATATATATACGAGCATCTTCGCACGGGCTACGCCCGTGCTCGATGCTCTCGGGCGGCCTTCGCCCCCATCAATGCGGGCTTCGCCCGCAACCAAGCGGGCTTCGCCCGCTTGCCATTCAAGGCGGGCTTCGCCCGCCCCCTTGACGTCGGCGGGCTTCGCCCGCACCTCGCCGGTATTCGCCCGCCCCTCGCCGATCTTCGGCCCCGTCACCTATTAAAATTTTTAAATAATTTTACAGTCATTAAATATTACAATAGAACATGAATTAAAAATAATAAAAAATGTAACCCTCAAACATCCCGCGACAGTACCCATCAGCTTGCGGCGGGCTTCGCCCGCCCCCCGGCAGCTCCACCCCGCCCACATTTTTTTTTTATTAAAAAAACTTTGAAAAAAAAGTTAAACAAAAAAGTTAAACAAAGTATGTTTTTTATTTAAAAAAACTTTCGGAAGAAGTGAAAAAAATTTGTCGGATGAACAGTGCTGTCATGGGTGACGTCACTGTTCATCCGTAATATTGTTTTTTTGAAAAAACTTTAAAAAAAATAAGTTTTGAACTTTAAAAGTGGAACCTCTAAATTGCAAACCGCCGTCTGCATCCTCATTAATTTATAAACACGTGGATAGATATGCCATGAAATCATGTGTGAAACCGCAATTTATATAATATAATAGGAGCATCTTCGCACGCGTTTTAATTTATATAATATATTATTTTAACGCATTTATTTATATAATATAATAGTAGCATCTTTGCACAGGCAAAACTCTCGCTTTAATTTATATATATATTAAGTGTAATTTAATTTAAAATTATAAGATTATAATATTGGCTGTACTCGATACTCTCGCTTTAATTTATATATATATTAAGTGTAATTTAATTTAAATTTATAAGATTATAATATTGGTTGTATGTTTTTAAAAAAAATAGCAGGCGGGGCCCACAGGCGGGCCCCGCCCGCTTAAATGCCATTTAAATGTATTTTGTTTTAAATTAATAGCAGGCGGGGACCACAGGTGGGCCCCGCCCGCTTAAAATGTGGGACTTTTAGTCCCACATCGCGGAGAACAAAAGGTTTCCGCTATATATAAGGCGAGAACCTTCTGTTCTCTTGAACTGCCAGCTTGACCCCGCCTGCTCCCGCGTGAGGCCGCCTGTCTCGCCCCGTCCCGACCCGCGTGAGCCCGCCCGCCCCCGCCCGAGCGCGCCCGCCCCCCGTGAGCTGGCGTGACCGAACCGAGCCGCAGCTGTCCCAGTTTTTTTCGTTCCTGCAAGAGGCAAAACGGTCATTTCACCGTGTGACCGATTTGGATCATGCTTTGATCGAACGGTTTAGATGGGATTTATGGCGTTAGCAGAATATGCATACTTCCTTTATAGTATAGATATATATATGTATATATGTCTCAACCTAGAATTAAACTCGCCGGACGACGACGACGTTTCTGAAACGGTAACGCTCTTTCGCCTCGGTGCCCTGAATAAACATTTTGTTTTAGAATAGTTATTATTAATTTCATATGTTTTATTAAAATAATTATACGAAAAACCCGGGGCGTTACAGGGGTGATGCCAGAGTTTTCACCATGGGTTGCTTTGTGTGGATTATTATTGAAAGTCTTCCGATCACTCTTTCGATTTTTTTCTGGAACTTCATTTTTCTTTTTCTCTCCAGTCCTTTTTTGAAAAAACATTTTTGTTTGAAAGGCTTTTTCAATAGTTGACTCATCTTGGCTGAGTAAGTCCTCATGAGTTTGCAGTGAGGCCATAAGGTCAATGACGGTGAGCTTTTTAAGGTCATAAGCTTCAAGTATGGCTGAAACGATGTGTTTGTGAGATTTTGGTAGAGATCTAAGGACTTTTTCTACGATCTGTTGTTCTTCTATTACCCCTCTTAGGCTGCGGATTTGATTTACAATGTTGATGATTTTGGCAAAGAATTCTGGTGTGGTTTCATCTTCACGCATGAGGACTGAATCAAAATTTCAACGAAGAGAATAGAGCTTGATTTTTATTACCTTTTTTGAGCCTTTGTATTCATTCTCCAATCTCACCTAAGCCTCATGTGAAGTCTGAGTCCATAATTCTGGGATAAATTGAAGGTGTTATCCCGTGTTGTATGAGATGTAAGGCCAGAGCATCTTTCTTCATTTCTTCCTTTGTGAACTTGGGTGGTTCTCCATCTTTAGTTTTATAACTTGGTTGTGGCCCATCTTTGACAATGTCCCATAGATCCTGGGATCAAAGTAGTGTTTCCATTTTATTGCTCCAAAAATCGTATAGCACCAGAGAAAATCGGAATGGTGAAGTACGTATAGAGGGGCGCATTACTGGTAGATGATGAAGTCATCGATACAAGAACAGATACTACAATGGCTCTGATACCACTGTTGTATTAATTTTTCTAATGGGTTTTACTTAGATTCAGCGGAGAAGGAAGAACAGGAAGGCAAAGATGAAAACTTTTCTTTTTAATCAAAAGCTTTTTTTAACAGTACACCCGGCAGATTGATACTTATAGCAATGGTGAGAAGGTTCACGAAGAGAAAATAAATGAAGTACAGTTGAGGGATTACATTAAGACATAATTAATGATAATTGTATTTCCAAACTCAGCAGCCGCCACTAGTAAATATTGGCGCAGATTTCTACACGCCCCCTCCCCCGGCGCTTGAGGGACGTAGAGCGGCAACAGATCGATGCCGGCGAGCTAGTGGAGCAGCAGGGAGAGATCCATGACACAGAGATTGGAGGTGCTCTGAAGGAGGATCTGAGATCTGCTAGGGAAAAGGCGATGGATATGCTCTGCACCTTTAACTTCGCCCACAGAATTCCAAGCAACCTAAGGTTCGATATCTCGAAAGCTCTCTTATGTGTCATCCTCTATTACTACGCGAAAAAGAACCGACATCGTCTCCATGAAATGGTTGGTCTATTACGCTCCCACCTCCCCTTGGGAGACCTAGGGCAGCATGAAGAGATCCATGACGGCGAGCTAGTGGAGCAGCAGGAAGAGATCCATGGCACGGAGATCGGAGGTGCTCAGGAGGAGAAGGAGCAGGAGCGGAGATCGGCTAGGGACGAGGTGCTGGAGATATTCTTCACCTTCTCTGATAACCTCGCCCAAAGAATTCCAAGCGAACTAAAGTTCGATATCTCGAAAGCTGTCTTCAGTGTCGTCATCTATTACTACGCGAAACAGAACCGACCTCGTCTCCATGAAATGGTTGGTTTGCTTCGCGTAGTAGACCAACCATTTCATGGACACGAGGCCGGTTCTGTTTCGCATAGTAATAGAGGACGACACTGAAGATAACTTTCAAGATATCAAACTTTAGTTCGCTTGCAATTCTTTGAGCGAGGTTATCGGAGAAGGTGAAGAACATCTCAGCACCTCGTCTCTAGCTGATCTCCGCTCCTGCTCCTCCTCCTCCTGAGCACATCCGATCTCCGTGTCATGGATCTCTCCCTGCTACTCCACTAGCTCGCCGTCATGGATCTCTTCATGCTGCCCTAGTTCGCCCAAGGGGAGGTGGGAGCGTGATAGACCAACCATTTCATGGAGACGATGTCGGTTCTTTTTCGCATAGTAATAGAGGATGGCACATAAGAGAGCTTTCGAGATATGGAACCTTAGGTCGCTTGGAATTCTGTGGGCGAAGTTATGGAAGAAGGTGCAGAGCATGTCCATCGCAAATATATTGGCAGAAACAAAGCAAAATTTGAATGAGGCATCCTCAGAGATGCGCATCAGTATTCATCAATATAGCTGTACAACATCTCATCTTTCCTTGATCTGTGCCAGCTGAGCAGAGATTTTAGGAAGCTCTTACTTCTGCTCGGACCGCTCTACTTCCTTGCCGTCATTCCTCTCGGCGCGCAGCTTCGTCGAGAATGATTTCTGAGCCTCTGTATTAATCTGATTGCACGGAGATAATAAATATATATTAAGATCGTAAGTAAGAAATATTCCAATGCACATAAACACAAGATTTATACAGCTTGATTGATACATGTGCATTCTGCAAGATCATGGACTCATCTTAGGATAAAAGCAGTAAATCTGAACATTTTGTATCTCAATGAGGGAGGTCAAGATTGTGCTAAACTGAGGGCTAACTTGGTGGAAGTAGGTGTTATTGTGTTGTGGGGACTCAATCTTTAAGCTGTCAGGTGTATCTTTAACATTTTTCCTAAGTAAAATAACTAATAACCATGCAATCGACTAGTTTCGAGGCATATTTTGTCTAAGGCAAACAATTGAGCAGGTATACCATAGAGCAACTAGGCAAATAATAACACCGAGCCAAACATTTCATTCCAGTAGTGATTGAAGTTTGTATTGGGGGCACTTACTTTGACCATGGCAATATGCTCCATCCCGTCAACCAAAGACCTGTAGCAATAAGCCTGGAATGTACCCCATGATAACGGTAAGCGCGCAACAGAAGCACGCTCAACCAACTTATCTCTCTTCCTTCTATACCTGCAATTGTCATATAAGCTTATGTTAGCACTAAAACATCTGAAAATTGCATGAAGGCACACAAGATTAATTTATATAAGAATAAGAGTAAAGAATAGAGGGAGAGACCTAATTGAGAGGGGAGAGAGAGGAGAAGAAAGAATGGAGGAAGAAATTTTTAATTTTAATTCATCAATCACTTATTCAAAATGCAAAAACAAGATTATAAGAAAAAAAAGTAATCATATATTTTAATCCAAAATCAAATTTAAATAAGTTCTAACAATCCTATCATATAAAATAAATCAAGATAATCACAAAAACTTTTCTAGGAATCATGTGCATGACTGCTAGTCATATTATGATTAAAATGTTGTAGCACAAGAATAGTATCTAGAATTACTTAGAACCTTATTTCAGATATACTTTATATGATACATCTTTCGTTCGTCGTTCCTAGAAAATTGTCACCCGGAATACAAAACTCAATAGAAATTGTGGGGATGATGACACTTTTTAAAATTAAATAAAAATCACATAAATTAAATCTAATTATAAAAAATTATAAAAATTGTAACAAAGAAGGAGTGGATTTGGATAGATGCATGAAAGGATGTTTTTCCCTTATATATAGTATAGATAATTATAGAACTCTAAAACTCATGGTAAAATAATTCCCTACAAATTGAATTTTGGATAACCTGGAGCTATAAGATATGCTCAGACCAAAGTGCATGTAAACCCATGGTTGTTTTCTAGCATATATCCTCACAAGCTGCTGCATTGGCCTTAGGAGTTAGGACCCATTTGGGGCGGTGGAAGCCTCAACCCAGGATCAGTGCCCATGGTTAAAATCCGCAAATCCGCAGGAAACCCGAAGACTTCCTGCGCCCGCAGTAAATTTAGTAGCAATATAGATTCACCTTTTTGATGCTGATAACTTGTTATGAACAAAATGTGATGCTTGTGGCAAAAGAATATCATAATGGTAAGTTTTTTTTATCTTTAATGAAAGTTCTCGAGCTTATTTAATTGACTAGTCCATCGAATGGTCTTCGAAGGCATTTCAGTGTTTGGTGAATCATATAGAAAACTCATGCAAACCGTTCTTGGACAAGAAACTGAATTGCTTAGTTTAAGCAGAGCACCAAAAGTCATGCAAATTGTGCTTGAAAGAAAATTGATTGATCTAATTCACTCCGATTTAGGTGACTAGAGATGAAAAAAAAATATTTGCTGATGATTTCCCTAGGTTGAAAAAATATATTTGCTTAAGAACAAGGATAAAACTTAATAAACCAAAAAATTATATATTTGAGGTTGAGAAAATATTGAATAAGAAGATAAGAGAATTAGGTTGGATAGAATGCTAGAATTTGATTATAATTCTCTAAGTTCTTAGTTTTTTGAAGAGCATGGAACACACACACACACGAAATTCTCGCAAGTCCAATGCAGTGCAAAAAAGAAAATAATAGATTTTAAAAGCGGCGATGAATGCTATATTGAATAGTTCAGGATAACTTTCAAGAGAAGACAGGAGAAATCACTCAAAAGTGGGGGAGGTGTCAGTTTTGATGACATGAAACTTAAAAAAAAAAAACATTGTCTGTTAATTGTTTACTGTATACAATTTTTGTGTGCTGAAGAGTATCATTTTAGATTAAAAGCAAGATGGATAGGCTTTATACATAATTATCTTGACTAGGAGGCATAGTGTTTGGATAAAAGTACACAACTAATGAAATCACCTATATGATTGTTGAAGTGAGACAACTTTTTATGAAATCGAAGGCAGGAGGCTCTCCAGAGAGATTTTGAATACAAGATTGGACGTGCCAAATCATGACAAACAATCTTGTTCAATAAATCTATGCGGTTGATAAATAATGCAATTCCCATAGAGGAATAAAATTCATAGAAACATAGTTTCACTACCTCTATCCAGTAGTATTAGGCGATTGTTAACCGCAACCCGATTTTGGCTTGTCGCACCCCAATGCTAACTGCAACCCGAAAATTTAAAAAATGTAACGGCAACCCGATATTTTTTTACCGCACCCCAAAAATTTAAACACTCATTTATCAATAGGTAAGTCAATAGTCAATGGGTCAACTAACTCTTTGACCAATAAAATTTCCTTGAGTAGCGCAGATATCAGGAAAGCTTCTTCTACATGGAGAATGAATAGTCATTTTTTTTCTGTTTGTGATTGAAGATCGAGCAATCAACAGGATTTGATCAGGAAAGGAAGAGCAATTGCAGATCGATCAAGATGGGAGATTGGCTCAGGGAAGGAGAGCAGTAGGCTTCCGATCCACTGAAAATCGAGAGAGATTCCTACAAGTGTTGTAAGGAAGAAGAACATTGGCTTCACTTTGCCATGGTGATGATTATGTTCAGAAATTCATGAAATATACAGAAATAGAATAGTTTCCCCCACTTTCCCGCATCAAAGTATGAGCTTCAGAGAGGAATACATTATAGGAGCAGCATTGAATGACAACAAGACAAATTTGAAGGAGTCTTCGATTGCGAGCAAATGGCGGAGCCTGGCTTCCAAGGAAGGTAGGTGGAGAAGAATAAAAGGGCACTTCGTCGTCTACGCCAAGGGTGGCAAGGGCTTCGTCGTGCCGCTGAGCTATTTGGATCACCCAATCTTCCGGGTTCTGCTCGAGGTCGCCGAGGAGGAGTTTGGCACGGTGGCGCGCTGCTCGCTACGGGTACCCTGCGAAAAGGAGCTCATGGACCACCTCGTCTTGCTCATGGGGAAAACCCACCACTCCACCCGTGACTGGGCGGTGTCTGCTTCCGCCATTCTGCTCTAAGCTAGGGTCACGTCTTCGGGCTTCAGCGAGAAGGAGATACTGACAAATGCGGCGTGACCGAATAGAGAAAATGAAGGGATTGGGTTTTAATTTTAGGGTTGCGTTAAACATAGTAAAAGGAGGTATTTTAAAAAGAAATTGGGGTGCGGTTAGCCAAATGCGGGTTGCGGTTAACAATCACCTAGTTTTAATGTCAGAAAATAGTATGATAGTGGAGATCAGGCCACCACTCGGCGGGGCCCGCATTTGTGTACTCGTGCGGGGTGCGTTGATCGGATCGGCAATTTGAGACCACGAGCGCGTCCAGAGCCCCGTGTTTGCATTCGTAGTATTTTCTTTTTGTTTTTTTTTTGAACATTATTTACTATTAATCGGACACCAGAGGTAATGGCCAATCATAGCCGTCCACGCCAAGTGCTCTAGCCCCGCTTTAGTAGAAATAAGGGTGATGACTGTCTTGGCGAGGCATTGTTAGCCTTGTGAAAATACAGAGCCAACAATCATATCATGGTGCGACGCGGCGAGACCCTGGGGTGTAGCGTAGCTATTTGTATTTTGTTTTTGCTGTTTTCTCCTCTCATAGCCCAACTCCTGCACTGCATATGCTAAATCGCCCGTCCTTCTCACCCCAGTGCCGCACATCCCACAAACTGTTCCTATCGATCATCTTCCCCACCGAAAACAGCAGATCGCCTCCAGATCCAGTCGCAAATCACCTCCTTCTCCCATTCCTGCTGCGCAATACGACACCCCTCCCGTTCATGCCGCTACCTGCAACGCTCGCCCTAAGCCCTACTACAACCCGAGACCCACCCCAGTCCTGATTGCAGCCACTGGCATCCCCTCCAGCCGCTCGCCAATTGCTCTGATCACCTCCTTTGACTCCTGCTGCGACCGCCGCCCCTTCCGACCAGCCGCCAGTGCCGCTGACTCCCTGCACCAGCCCTACACCACTCGTCCCACCCTGATGCCTGTCGTGTTTCATCCCTCCACTGCCCTATTTTTTACTGCCAAAGCCGTCTTATACGAGTGACAACTGCCCGCCATCACCTCCCATTGCTGGATCTCCTAATTCGTGAGAATCTTATATTGCATTTTATCTTCTAATATCAAATGTTTGGATGAGTTCTGCATATTTGTTTGGAAATCTCATCTTATTTGCGGTCTTGTTTAGTTTCCTATAAAACCCATTCGTGCAAGTTATAATTGAAATCCCTTCGTGCGAAGGAGAACGCGTTTTGCTAGCATACTTGAAAAGTGTGGTGAGTGTCGTGTTCTGTTGCTAAGCCTATTTAATTTTATTACTCAATTTAATTCTGGATTAATTCAAATAGTGCATGCATCATATCAATTAGATTTGTTGATTCAACCCGGCCCCACTTGGACATTATCACACTCTTCTATTTTGCTCACCCTCTGAATTTCCTATAATACAAGCATTTCTCCGAATATACCTTTCAGTATTTCATTTTCTATACGATGTCTTAATTTTTTTCCATAAATTATTTTAGCTTCAATTATCTAAACTTAATGCAACTATTTTTGCACTCATTTTCTACAAACAACATGTTGTACACCCGTAAAGGCCCTTGGACGCACCTAAAGAAAGCCTCGCAGGAAAGAGGTGAATTCAAGACGCACACGGAGCAAGCCGCAGAGGCATGCGTTACCACGTGTACGGTAGCACGCGGTAGCACGCGGGCAACGCCCTCCATCGCGGGGAAAAGGCCCGGTCGCGCCTCGACCGCACCCCCCTTGAGGGGTACGGCCAGGCCGCGCCCCTCCAGGGGTGCGGCCCCAGCCGCACCCTTAGAGGGGTGCGCCCCGAGCCGCACCTCCCTTAAGGGGTGCGGCCCCAGCCGCACCCCTAGGGGGGTGCGGCCCTAGCCGCACCCCCCTCAAGGGGTGCGGCCCCTAGCCGCACCCCCCTCAAGGGGTGCGGCCCCTAGCCGCACCCCCTTGAGGGATGCGGCCAAGCCGCACCCCTTGGGGGGTGCGGCCCAGCCGCACCCCCCAAGGGGTGCGGCCCTGGCCGCACCTCTTGGGGGTGCGGCCCTGGCCGCACCCCTTGGGGGTGCGGCCCTGGCCGCACCCCTTGGGGGTGCGGCCCTGGCCGCACCCCCTTGGGGTGCGGCCCTGGCCGCACCCCTTGGGGTGCGGCCCTGGCCGCACCCCTTGGGGTGCGGCCCTGGCCGCACCCCTTGGGGTGCGGCCCGAACCGCGCCCCCTTGGGGTGCGGCCCTGGCCGCACCCCCCCGGGGTGCGGCCCTGGCCGCACCCCCCCCCCGGGGTGCGGCCTAGCCGCATCCCCCCGGGGTGCGGCTCGACCGCGCCGCCCATAGGGCGCGGTCAAGCCTCCTCCCCTCGCTTTCCCTCCGAGGGAGGCTCGTAGGGGGCCTCGTCGTGTTCACCCCCCCTCGCCGGGCGCGACGGATCCCAATCCCCCTTTAGGGGGCAACTTCTCGTTCCACCGTTCGCTCGGAACGCCTCCGCGCTCACGCGCTCTCAGAACGCCTCCGAGCACGTTCGAAACGCCTCCAAGCACGTTCGGAGCACTTTCGTGTTCATCACACACTCAGAGTACTTTAGCGCGCGCTCGCGCTCAGAACGCTTCCGAACACGTTCGGGAGCGTTCTCACTTTCTGGGTTTCCAGCTTCTCACTTTTTGGGTTTCCGGCTTCTCACTTTTTGGGTTTCCGGCTTCTCGCTTTTTGTCTTTCAGGCTTCTCACTTTTCAGGAACTGCCCAAGCTGCCCGAACTGCCCGAACTGCCCAAGCTGCCCAAGCTGCCCAAGCTACCCGAGGGGGCAAGGTGGTCATTTACGAAAAATGGTGATCCGAGAGCCCCAAACCGGAGAATGTGATTCGTCCACCGAGCATTTATGGAAACTGCCAACGACAAAATTACCGGGCCGCCCCCGGCAAAAACTATAAAAGGAGCCCCATGGCTTCATTTGAGAGGACCTTGACTTCTGGACCCGGGAGAGCTCCTTGCAGACTTTTGCGGAATTCTCCTACGGCGCTTGAAGATCTCCTTCGGGACTTGAAGATCTTCATCATCCGGAAAGGCGACCAGCCTTCTCACTTTCGTTCTCAAGCGATCTCAGAAGGGAAAGGCGACTGGCCTTCCCGCTTCCGAAAGGCGACAAGCGATCTCAGAAGGGAAAGGCGTCTGGCCTTCCCGCTTCCGAAAGGCGACCAACAATCTCAGAAGGGAAAGACGACTGGCCTTCTCACTTCCAGAAAGGCGACCAGCGTTCTCAGAAGAGAAAGGCGACTGGCCTTCTCACTTCCAGAAAGGCGACCAGCGTTCTCAGAAGAGAAAGGCGACTGGCCTTCCCGCTTCCGAAAGGCGACAAGCGATCTCAGAAGGGAAAGGCGTCTGGCCTTCCCGCTTCCGAAAGGCGACCAGCAATCTCAGAAGGGAAAGGCGACTGACCTTCTCACTTCCAGAAAGGCGACCAGCGTTCTCAGAAGAGAAAGGCGACTGGCCTTCTCACTTCCAGAAAGGCGACTAGCAATCTCAGAAGAGAAAAGGACTTAGTTTTTCCGAGAGGTGGTCTGTCACCCTCAGAGCTCTCTTTCTCCAAGTATTGCAACGAGCAGCGGCCTGTCGCGCTCGAGTCCAAATTTCCAAGTTGTAACTCCCCTGAAGATAGTGAAGTTTGGTCGGCACAGCTCCGGCCGCGTGGTTTTTTACCCTTTCCGGGTTTTCCACGTTAAAAAGCTCATGTGTACTCAGCAAATCTCTAATTGACTGTTTGCGCGCTTAGACCGCTCACGAGCTAAGACGGTTCAAGTAAACCGGCCTACCGGGAGCCCTAAGCGTTCCGCAACACAACAAATGCTTGAAACTGGAACAAGTCCGGACTTGTGCATCAAGCAAGATAAATAAAAAATTTGCAAGTTGATATAGCAGCAGAGTGGCAGCATTTAAATCGTGTTTCTCTATTTGGTTCAAAGTGAAGCCAACAAATTTAATCTGCCACATAATTTACAAGGCCAAATAAGCCACATTTAATTAAGCATCTTAAGATGTATTTCTCTTCTCTTGCTAATTAGTGTTCATTTACAGCTTAGAGTTCACAAAAATTTAAAATAAGAGTGCTAGTCAATTATTGGAGCATACCCTTTGCACAATGCTTGACGAATTTAAAGCAGTTGGCCTGACTGAAAGTGAGCCTGAGCGTGCGAGCAGATTTGAAGTTGGCAAGGGCGAGATTGCTCTTTTATCTGGTTCAAAATACAAAAAAGAAAGAACAATAAAAACGGCAAGCATACCATAATCCAAAGAGGATCTCCAATGAGAAATAGCTGATAAAAAGCCGACTTTACCAGTCACAAATTTTCCAGAGTGGGGAGAAGGCGATATCGATCTCCCTTTCCGCGGTGAGGCAGAGCGTGCACGCATGGTAGATGCAGGTGAGAGAGCACGCGTTTTCCTGCTTCAAGTACCCAATCATATAGCAGCAAATATTTCATGTGAGCACAAGCAAAGATCAATTTTTTGAAAACTGCCCTCTCACCTGAATGAAGGGGGTCTGTCTGTCAAGTCGGAGCGAATATCTGCAACAAAAAAGTCAGAATGAAGGGAAAATCTAATGTATTTGTTTATGCAGCCCAAAGTATAAAAAGTATGAGACCAGACAAGGGAAATCACCAGCCCTCAACGGTTCCGAATCCAAATCCTCCTTGGATGAGAACAATCGCTCTTGATTCACAACTATAGCCTTCCTCCCCGATTCCGGCATGGATTCACTCACTGATTAGATTGCAAAAAAAGAACCATCAAACTAATAAGATAGAAAGTTTAAGAAGAATGCCTGGACTTGTTCGTTCAGAAGCAAAAGCAGAAGAAAAAGCTATATCAAATGATACTGCAAAAGTTAACTTGCCTGGTATTATGTACCGTTTATGAAATCTTGGAGCAGCGATTAATAAAGACTGCTACGCACGTCCTTCATGATCCATGAACTCTTTGTTAGAAAATTTCCATGAGGTGGACATAATTCACGGAGATGATCGGCAAAATCGTACGTGAATATTTGGATCTATTCGGACTCCTTCGAGCGCGCGTTAATTTAATCGCGTGATCGGTGATAGGTGGGCCAGACCGTCTCATAAATTCAGGATGCGAACCCGGTCTCACCTTTGGCATATGAAAATGCATGATATTTAGATCTCAATTAATTTTATGGGATTTAATTCATTTGATTTTAAATTTGGAGTTATGGGGATTAATACACCCAATTTTGTAACTCCCATTAGAGGCTTACTGATGAGTCCTGATTATATACACCTTCATGGACTCATCCGGGCCATTATTTAGTCAATATCACGCACTTTAGCCTTATTATAGTTTATAATTGATAACCCATGCTAGGTGCACATTTTGGCCCACTTTGGTGTGTTTTCGTGTTTATTTCCTTTCATAGTACTCATATGTTGTTAAGTGCCACTTTCGGTGGCTAGATCTGTGTTTGTGCTGGAATAGGAGGCGTGCAAGTGTTTCCGGTGCAATTCTGCACAGGAACACTGCGCACGATCACTTGTTCTAGTGCGCACGACCACCGGTCGTGCGCCACTAATCGTGCGCACTTAACCCTTTTTCACGAGTTCTGTCTGGTGTAGTGCGCACGACCATCGACTCCAGTGCGCACGACCATCGGTCGTGCGCCACTGCTCGTGCGCATTGACCATTAAATTTCTGAGTTCTGTTTGCTGTAGTGCGCACGACCATCAACTCCAGTGCGCACGACCACCGGTCGTGCGCCACTGGTCGTGCGAACATTTTATTTTATGATTTCATCTCGTGCAGGTTCTGTCCAGGCAATGCGCACGATCGCAGGATTCCAGTGCGCACGACCACTGGTCGTGCGCCAATGATCGTGCGCAGTGTTTAATCCAGCGCCTATTTATTGACCTGTTCGCGAATTAGGTCGGGATCACGCAACTCTGCTCCGTTCAGTCCGCCGTTTTCGCCGTTTTCAGGGGATTTTCGCCCCCTAGGCCTCCTCCATCATCCAAAGGCTTAAAGGAAGGGTTCCTACACTCACTTTGACCGCTAAGGAAGAGGTTCTCCGCAATAGACGTGGCCGGATTGTAAATCGCTGGAGAAGACGGGTCCATTGGGAGGTGTGACAGCCCTCTTCTACCCCGGACGCAGTTGGGACCGAGCTAGGACGCGGATTGACAACCCGGTGCTTCCTACCGTAAATCTACTACGAGACTCCAGATTCGGTCGTATCTCTTGCCTTTTTCCTCTATTTTTGTGGTTATGTGTGATGTATTCTCTTTATCTTGATGATGAACACTATGAATCATGCCTAATGTTGCTTATTTCATGTTTATGAAATTATTTTGTTCATTTGTGTCATTGAGGTGCGCTCCATTCCATTTTCCATCCCACCACCGTGTCCGGTGCCGCACTAGCAATTGCTAGTGGCGTGCTTATCGAAGAGGTGCTTGCGACCCTCATTCCGCTAGCCCACTCGCCCATCCGCCTACCGAAGCGTGGCATCGCGGCCCGTATTCCATCCCGCCTAACGAAGCAGCGCGCTCAAGGCCTGCATAGTTCGATCCGTTTGCCTACTCGTCCAGCCGCCCTTTCGACGCAGCGCGCTCAAGGCCTGCCTAGTCTCCATCCCGCCAAGCGAAGCTTTGCATAGCGGCATTGCATAGGAGTAGTGGTAATATTTATTTTAAGTATTCACAAACCCCCAAAGCCCTTTCATTCGCATTCCGCCTTTCGCAGGACTTCAATCTCAAGTCTTTCCTCGATAATAAACTCCACCTTACTGTGTTCCTTGAGAGATTCGATACTCGGGGATTACTCCTCGTTTTATATTACTTGAACGATCGGTACACTGCCGTTTCGTGCCGCAGTCGAGCTACCGCCTATAGCGGTGTGTGAGATTTGCGCCATCACTTACCTATTAAAGCCTACACTAAATTCTTCATGCCATACGGATGAACAAGGGCTGAAAGAGGGTTCCGATTATTCTGCCTTTTCATTTTTGCGAAACTGGCGTAACTCTCCTCCTTTAGTTTTGGCGAAACCAGGGACTTGCCTCTTCAGAGATCGGAGCCTTTTACCTCGCCGGCGGCCACAACTGGCGTTTCCTCCCTCAGTTTTGTCGAGAGAAAACGATGTCGGCGAGCTTCATCCCTGCATCTTCCCTGCTTACTCAATCTTTAGTTCCTGGAAAAGTCTGGATCGGGCTGAAACTTGTTGATACAAGTTTATGGGTCTTGCATTGGCCTTTGCTGTGGACTGAGATCTGCATCTCCTTTCGTGATTGGAGGTTTCCAGCGGCAGATCTCAACTTCATTCCAATTTCTTTTCCTGCAACCAATAGGAGTGTCCATCTCAAGCTTCAGAGACTTTGATGGATCTACAAAGGCGTTGATTTTCAAGGAGATTATGGTTGTTTTCATACGTTGGTTATCTTCACCTGCATAACTTTGAGGTAAACTTAATTCTCCTTTATGATGAGATTAATCAACACATGCAGAAATTTTACTTGGCTGTAGATTACCAAGTTAAACCCATTTTGTTTGGGCTATTGCTAATGATTTAAGTCAGTAATAAGAGTAAACCTTTGCTTACGAAGATAAATTATGTATTGTTCTCTAAAATCAGACACATATTGTGAAATATTTTGATGTCGGAAGAACACGTCAACCAACGGGAGAATAAAGACATCAAAGATGAACACAAGCTTTCACAATACTAATTTTGGTAGCTAGTTACAACTGAACACGGCTGAATACAAGTTGCATCCAACTTGAATCACAACAGCCAATAGAAGGTAAGAACTTGGTCACAGACAAGGTCCGCTTCTCCTCCGGAGCACACCGCGCAGGTGATACTCGCTCCTCGCTACCGCCGGCGGTATCTCTAGCGCCAGGCGTTAGTTCTCCAACTCGCAAGCTCGCTGCTCGCACTCCAAGCTTCTCGCGTACTCGCCACGCGCCGCTTCCTCCAATACTCGCTATCGCCGGCGGTATCGCTATCGCCGGGCGTTATCTCCCGAGTAGGTACTCGCACTCCCAGCTACTCGCAAGCTCGCTGCTCGCCGCTTCGCCTCTTGTCGCTACCGCGCGCGCTAGCAATAGCGCCGGCGGTATCTACGCTACTCGCTACTCGCTCAAGGGAGCTGGCCGAACTTACTCCAAGTCCGATGCTCGTCTGCCGAACTTACTCCAAGTCCGATGCTCGCCTGGTGGCGCTCTGGTATCTCTAACTCGCTCAAAGTTGATGATACTCGCCAGATCCAGAATCGATACTCTTTTAGAGGGAGGTACCCCTCTATTTATAGGCAAAACAATGGGGGGGGGGGGGGGTGGCGAGTAAGAGCTAGCGCTGGCGCTAGCTCACTTCAATTCTAACACTCCCCCTTGAAGTGAGCTCCGGAAACAACTCCAAGCAACGAGCGAAGCCTCCGGAACGGCCTCGCAGATAGGGGCTTCGTGAATATATCCGCAAGGTTGTCTTCACTCCGCACATGCTCCACAGCGATCAAGCCACCCAGCACCTTCTCTCTGATGAAGTGATGCTCAATCTCAATGTGCTTGGTCCTTGCATGACATACTGGATTGGTTACCAGTTTCAATGCACTCTCGTTGTCCCCGCGTAGCACAGTAGGTCCGCCGACCTCCTCGTCCACATCCTCCACTAGTCTCCTTAGCCAGACACACTCCTGAGCTGCTAAGGACGACGCCTTGTACTCGGCCTCCGTGGTAGAAAGGGAAATAGAGTCCTGCTTCTTGCTACACCACGAGATAGCAGCTGCTCCACACAAGAACACGTAACCTGATGTCGACTTGCGATCATCAGCGTCACCTCCGTAGTCTGCATCCGTGTACCCATGCAGCTTGAAGTCGGACTTCTCTTCATAGGACAACCCCATATCAAGGGTGCCCTTCACATACTTCAGTATCCCCTTAGCTGCCTCCAGATGAGGCTTCCGCGGCTCCTGCATATACCGACTAACTCGGCCGACAGCAAAGGCGATGTCCGGCCTCGTGATAGTCAGGTAGATAAGACTCCCCATCAGTGCCCGAAAGATCTTCGGATCAGGAAGAATCCTCCCTTCTTCCTTCCGAAGCTTCAGCCCAGCCTCCAGAGGAATGGAGCTGCTCTTCCCCTCCTTCATGCCCAATCTTTCGACGATCCTCTCGGCATATGCCCTCTGGGAAACATACAGCCCGCCTCTTCTCTTCTCAACTTGGAGGCCAAGGAAATGGTGCAGTTCACCAAGATCCTTCATCTCAAAACGTATGGAAAGCTGCTGTCTCAGCGCCGCGACCTCCTCAGGGTTGTTCCCTGTCACGATCATGTCGTCGACGTACAGTAGCACCAGCACGTGAAGACCTCCACTCTTCTTCACGAACATGCTGGAGTCCGAGTCTGAGGCATCGTAGCCGCAGAACTGCAAGTACTCCGCAATCTTCCCATACCAGGCTCTCGGCGCCTGTTTCAACCTGTAGAGGGCCTTCTTCAGCTTGCAGACATGATGTGGCTGAGACTTGGACACGTATCCAGGCGGTTGCACCATGAATATGTCCTTGTCAATCTCTCCATACAGGAATGCATTCTTCACATCAAGCTGCCACAGCTTCCAACCTCGGCACGCCGCCAGAGCGATGATCGTCCTCACCGACGTCATCTTTGCGACAGGACTAAATGTCTCTTCATAGTCCTCTCCGTAGGTTTGTGAGAAGCCTCGAGCGACACGCCTCACCTTGTACTGCTCCACTTCTCCATCCGCTCTCTTCTTAACCTTGTACACCCATTTACAGGTGACAGGTTTGATGCCCTCCACCATGGGAACCAGGTATCATGTCTCATTCTTCTCTAGGGCCTCCATCTACTCGATCATGGTCGCGTCCCACTCCTTGATGCCAGCTGCATCCTCAAAGCAGGCAGGTTCCCTCTCATAGAGTGGTCCTGCGAAGAAGCAGGAAACCAAACTCACGAAGTTCCCCTCCTTATAGCGAGCAGGCGGGACGATGGTCCTATTCGACCTCCTCAAGGCTTGGCCACTATCTACCACTCCGGTAGACTCCTCTGGTTGAGCTCCTCTTTGAGCTCCTCTCTGAACTCCTCCTGAAGCGGTGCTCTCCCTGCTTCTTGAGTTCGTAGCTCCCCCTGAGCCAGAAGCTCCTCCTGAACCAGATGGCGATGGAGCACTTGGAGATAACTCCAACTCCACAGTAGGGTCCTCAGTGACCCACTCCTCTTCCCTGCTAGCTTCTCCACTCTCCGGCAGCTCCACTGAAGAGACTCCCTGGCATGAGACCAGTTCATCAAACACTACGTCGCGCGAGACGACAAACTTGTGGGTCTGCGGATCCATGCACTTCCACCCCTTCTTCCGCTCATCGTAGCCGATGAAGATACACTTCCTTGCTTTCGGCTCCAACTTTGTTATCTGAGCGTCCGGGACGTGCACGAAGCAGGTAGAACCGAACACCTTCATGTGACCCACATTGGGCTTCTCCCCGAACATGAGCTGGTGTGGAGACACCATCCTGTTAGGACTCAGAGGTAGCCTGTTGATCACATGAGTAGCACACGCCATTCCCTCCGCCCATAAGGCCTTTGGAATGCTCTTGGCATGTAGCCAACTCCTGGTAGTCTCCACCAGATGGCGGATCTTCCTCTCTGCCACCCCATTCTGCTGAGGGGTGTGAGCGCAGGAGAGCTCCCGCCGAATGCCGAACCTCCTGCAAAAAGAAGCAAACTCATTGGAGGTAAACTCCCCTCCATTGTCGCTTCTCAGCTTCTTCACTCTGCTGTTCAGCCTCCCTTCCACAAGCTCCTTCCACTCGAGGAACTTGCTGAATACTTCTGATTTCTCTCTCAGAAAGTATACCCACGTATAGCGGGTATAGTCATCCACCAGAACCAACGCATACTTATTGCCTCCATAAGTAAGGGTGGCGCACGGCCCCATAACGTCAGCATGTACGCACTCAAGAGGTGCCTTACACCTGGTCTCCGACTTGTCAAATGGAAGTCGATGTGACTTTCCATATTGGCATCCGTCGCACACATGGCCGTCGCTGTAGGAAGAGAGATGAGGCAGGCCACTCACTAGGCCCTTTCCCGCCATCATCTTCAGCTTGTCCATCCCCACATGACCCAGCCTCTCATGCCAGATCACAGCGCTGTCGTTTGTCTTCAGCTTGTCAACATAGGCATTTGCATACAAAACATACAAATCCTTGACCCTTCTCCCGGTGAGCGTGACGTCAGCATCGACAGACGATAGGTTCTTCAGGAACTTCACCTCCTTCGGTCCAAACATCACGTGGTATCCAGCATCCACGACGTTAGCCACCGAGAAGAGGTTCTTCTTCATGTCAGGCACGTGATACACGCTCTTCAGTGTCACTGGCTTCTCTCTACTCCCAAGGGACACCTTCCCTTCTCGCTCCACGGGATGCACCGTATCATCCGCAGTGATGATAGCATCCATTCCTTCATACGCTTCCAAGGAGTCGAACTTGGACATATCTCCAGTGAGATGATGCCCGCAACCGGAATCCACTATCCAGTCGTTCTCGAGGTTGATGGAGGCTAAGACATCGACCGACGTTGCCGTCATCTCTGCCAGGAAATAATTGTCCCCCCTCTCACCGCCCTGGTGACCTCCACCTCTTCCTCCACCTTTCTGGTGATCTCCCTCCTTGTTAGCAGCATGACCGGCCTTTAGATTGGACCGGCAGTCCTTTGCCATATGCCCGTACTTCTTACAGGCAAAGCAAATGGATCTCCCCTTCTCATCGTACGCAGGGAGAAACTTCCTCCCATCTCCCTGAGAGGACGTTGAAGGTCCATCTCCGGAGTTCTTCTTTCTCTTGTCCCAGGATCTCCTCTTTCCTGAGAACAAGGCCTCGCCATCTCCACCTGAGATGGATACTCCCGCCATCTGCTTCGCCAAGCTCTCCTGTGACGATAGCAGGTTCTCTAGCTCCAGAAGGGAGGGCTGAGTAGCCCATCCTTGCACGGAAGTAACGAAGGAGACATACTCCCTCCTCAAGCCTCAGAGTATGTGCCGCTTCAACTTCGCCTCTGAGATTGGCTCTTCAGGATCCAAGGCCGAGATCTCCCCGCATAGGTTCTTCACCTTCAGGAAGAAGGTGGATATCGCCATCTCGCCTTGAGTCGACTTCGCCAACTCATTCTCCAGGAATTGTAGCCGCGCCACATTCTTCTTCTTGAATAACCCATCGAGGGCTATCCAGATCGCAGACGCTGACTTGCAACAATGATGTGGTCGAACAAGTCAGGTGATATGGCTCTCTTCAAGGTGAACTCTGCCTTGGCGTTGGTCTTCCTCCAAGCTCTCACAGCTGGACCATTATCTCCGGCAGCTACAACTTCCTCTTGCTCCCCACCACCAACAACCTCCCAGAGATCCTCTCCAAGATGGTAGCTCTCCATACAAGACATCCACTTCTTGTAGTTGGTTTGAGTAAGCAGCTCAATGCCAAGTCCCCTAGCATACCCTCCTCCGCCGTCCATCTTGGTTTCTTCGTCCTTGTTCCCACTATCCCTCTGATACCATGTGAAATATTTTGATGTCGGAAGAACACGTCAACCAACGGGAGAATAAGGACACCAAAGATGAACACAAGCTTTCACAATACTAATTTTGGTAGCTAGTTACAACTGAACACGGCTGAATACAAGTTGCATCCAACTTGAATCACAACAGCCAATAGAAGGTAAGAACTTGGTCACAGACAAGGTCCGCTTCTCCTCCGGAGCACACCGCGCAGGTGATACTCGCTCCTCGCTACCGCCGGCGGTATCGCTAGCGCCAGGCGTTAACTCTCCAACTCGCAAGCTCGCTGCTCGCACTCCAAGCTTCTCGCGTACTCGCCACGCGCCGCTTCCTCCAATACTCGCTATCGCCGACGGTATCGCTATCGCCGGGCGTTATCTCCCGAGTAGGTACTCGCACTCTCAGCTACTCGCAAGCTCGCTGCTCGCCGCTTCGCCTCTTGTCGCTACCGCGCGCGCTAGCAATAGCGCCGGCGGTATCTCTACTACTCGCTACTCGCTCAAGGGAGCTGACCGAACTTACTCGAAGTCCGATGCTCGCCTGCCGAACTTACTCCAAGTCCGATGCTCACCTGGTGGCGCTCTGGTATCTCTAACTCGCTCAAAGTTGATGATAATCGCCAGATCCAGAATCGATACTCCTTTAGAGGGGGTACCCCTCTATTTATAGGCAAAACAAGGGGGGGGGGGGGGGGTGGCGAGTAGGAGCTAGTGCTGGCGCTAGCGCTAGCGCTGGCGCTAGCTCACTTCAATTCTAACACATATTTTGGTTTCTTCAATTCCTATCATTCACGGAAATTATATATATATATATACACACAATCTGTGCTAATCCTTTTTTTATTATAGAGATCCTTTTATACACATTGTATGTTGGCGGGTTCCTACCGACATAGTAACCTTCATGGGGAGGAATGCATCAAAGCTCGCGTAGAGCGAACTTGAGGCAAAGAATGGTATAGATTTTATATCCGCACTTCAGTGAATCTACCATTCGCTTAAGTTTCAATTTCACTGCGTGTTCTTAACTTATATTGTTTAATTAGAATAAAATAATTCTGCATTTTGCGCTCCAATAGAGATTAGTAGATTTTGAATAAGACGATCCTGCATTAAGTAATTAGTGTTATTGAAACCAGGACTTAACTTCTTTGTGGAGTTCAGGCCCTCAATGAAGAGGGGCAGCTAGCACTTACTGATTCCTTGGAAGGAACCGACCGGAGACTCAGAACTAAACACAGACCCTTGGTCGCAGCGAGGAGGTCCCACCACACACTCGGAAGATCTTTGAGCGCTTCCCCTCCCAAGACAAAGCTGAGACTGGGCACCTTGGAGAGCCTGAGAGCTAAACCAAGATAACCTAGGGAGGAAGAAGCTCAGAATACTGAGATTGGAATCCTCTCCCAAGGTGCCCTTCAAGGTCTATTTATAGTTTTTTAAGTCTGGTCTGTTAATAGCGGGATTCCGCCTTACACTTTTGTTATATGCAACCCAAAATGGTCTGCCAACAACCAAACTCCACTGTTTGGAGGGGCTAACTGCAGACCACCAGGGGTGTTTAGGTAAAAATGATCGTGAACCCTTCCTGGGCGAGCCGCCCACAAGGGCCTCTCTCGTGAACCGAGAGTCTCGGCTCGCTCGCCTTCCTGCGAGCGAACGACGAGGGCTAGATCCGCTCGCCTTCCCGCGAGCGGCCGGCTCGAGCCCGGCTCGCCCGGCCCCTTGGCTCGCTCTCCTCCTTACTCCTTTCTCCCGTTGGTTCCTTTGTCTCTGCTCTCCACATGGTGGACACCGGGGTTGTACATAATCCCCGCTCTTCGCGAGGCTATCTTAGGCTCACGAAGAAACGTCCAACCCCTGGTGTTCGCCAACCCCTTGGTGACGTGGTGAGAATCTTTTGGTGGGCCCCATGCCCAAAGCTATAAATACCATCCTCTCAGACCGATACATAAACTTTTTTCTCCTTCTTTTCTGTCTCGCTGCTCTCCATGATCCCATTCAAAATGTCTAAGAGGGAGGAGATACTGGCTCGCCTCAAGACCTCGCAAGCGAGCCAAAAGTCCAAAGCCATCGTGCTCTCCCCCTGGATCACCCCGGAACCTGCTCCGCCTCATACCAAGAAGGCGAAGACCATCCGGCGGTCGCCGGGAGAGGACGGGTCGTCGCCTTCGTCCTCGCCTCCCCGCCACAAGCTCGCCTCGCAGGTTCTGCCACAGAATATTCGATGATCCCCATGGTATATGTTTAACTCTGCTTTCTTGCTCACAGAACCTTCACGCTGATGAAAGCCTTATCAGGCCATCTCCAACGGGGTTTCGCCCTGCGTCTCCCGGGATGGCTGATCCACCACCGGATGTGAGGACAACTGACTTGCGAGCCTCACCCTCGCGTCCCGGTAAGTTGTTTGCCTTGCTTCCTATTGCTCTTCTTTGAATGTTGACCCGCATTATTCCTTTTCGTAGGTCTCGCCCCTCGACCCCAGAGAAGCGAGTCCCTACTCTGGTGGGCTCGCCCCGCCCACCGAACCAGAACATCATCACCCCGAGGTTCAGCATTCTGGGCCAGCGGAGCCCAGACGGCTTGCTGCTTGCCGAGCCCCAGATCGCAAACGAGACGACACACCGCCCTGGCCTAGGGAAATCCCTTACCCCGACCTTCGTTGAAGCCTTCAAAGGCCAGCCAAGTTCTTCTCGCTCGCGACCCCATACCATTCTTATCTCGCCAGGTTAAACAATTTATGCATGCTGCCTCTTTTACTGCCTCTTATGCTGATTCTTCACTCGTAGGCGTTCCTCCGACCCCGTCTAACGAGTCAGAGCACGTGGAGGTGGAGATGTCTCCCCCGCCCTCGTCGAGCCAGGTCGTGGATTTCTTGGGGGATCCCAGCAACCCGGAGCAGATGAAAAGGCGTGTCACAAAGATATTCCAAAAACACACCTCCATGCTGCGAGAGCTATATGGTCAGAATCGGATGGACCAGATCGCGTATGAAGAGCGGTTCGCCGCGATGGAAGACGCGAACGTGCGCGTCCTCGTCGAGGTGCAGCAGGTTGCTCGCAGCGAGGTCACCTCACCTGGGGTGCACCTTGCGCGAATCGAGGACTACATGCGTCTGATGCAGCGCGAGGTCCAGTCGGTCCGCGAGTACCACTATCCGAGGATTCCACTGCGCTCCGGTGTGCGAGGTCGTGGCCGCTGGAAATGGCACAATTATTGAACAGTTATATTTTGTTGTTATTTGTCTCTCGCTCTCGCTACTATTTCCCCCCGCCTCTGGGGGTTCTGAACGATTAGGGACATTGTAATAAGGATATTCCCGCTCACTAGCGGGCTTTCTTTCTCGCTTCGTATGATTTTTATCGCTATGCTAATAGTGCTCGCGCCTTGCTTTCTTGCTCGAATATGTCTGGCTCGCGAGATATCGCCTCGCCCTCGCGGTTTTTGCTTTTCCTTTCTGTAGTTTTGGCTCACCGGAGGCGAGCCCGCTGACTTCGCCAGGACGCCAACCCGCTTGGAGCGGATAAGACCCCAGGGAGCGGAAAAATCACCGCGCGATCCCTCTATCCGCACCCCCGACGCTTCGAATTCTTCCCGCCTTTTCCATTTCTATAAATAGCTGACGACTTTCATCTTCTAACCACCACATTAACTGTTCTCTAGCCTCTCTTTTCTCTTTCAGGCCCTCTCGCAAGTTTCGTCTCGCATTCGCTTCTTTTCCCGGCCCGTAAATACTACCATCATGGTTGTCGAGGGCGAATCCGAAGGGCGAGCCAGGTGTGTCGGGGCTTTTCTCGACCACACTTTCTTCGGCGCCTCGCTCACCGGTGACGAGTTCCTCGCCGTCTTGGACAAGTACATCCCTTCGGGGTATATTGCTCGCCGCCCGCCGAGCATCGCCACCCTCAACGATCCATCCACCGACGAGCTCGCCATCCCCATTGCTCATTTTGAGAATGGGTTGCGGCTCCCACTCTGGCCAGAAGTTTGCCAGGCAATCTATTCGATCCTCGCCATTCTTACTCGCCTCGCAGGGAGCATACTAACCATACCTTGGTGAATTTTTCAGGTACTCAAGTACTACGACATCCTATTGAGCCAGCTGACGCCGAACGCGATCGATGTGGTGGTCGCGTTCGCTTGCTACCTGCGGGAGGAGAAGATCGAGTTCAGCCTGCTCGTCTTCCGCAAAGTCTTCTCCTTACACGCGTACAAGGATGAGACATCCCACTTTGTGAGCCAGCATGTCACCGTTTGCAAGACGGTGAACAAAGCACACTACTGGCACCAGAAATTCGTCCTGGTGAAGGGACCGTTTGGCAACATCCCCTTCTCCCCCTTCCAACGGGATGATGCAACCTACCGCCCTCCCGCCTCACTCGGCGGTGACGATGCGAGGCTCTACCAATACCTGGGCTGTAAAAACTTCGAGGTCGCATACCTCCGGCAGAGGGTGGACTCGCTGCTGCCGATCCCGCAAGGGGAAGGTTCGACTCGCACTCGCAAGATCTTATCTATTTTTCCCATTCTATCCGCTAACTCTTTCTTTGCGTTTGCAGGGGAGCGGGATCTTCCCATCCATCCCCCGTATGCGAGGAGCGCGACCCTCTCTGCCAGCACTTTCGCCGTCGCGGCCGCCGATGCTTGTCGAGAACCCCCCGGCTCAAATTCGGGCAAGAAGCGGCCGCTGCCCGCGAGCCAGCTCGCCGCGAAACCCCCCGCCAAGAAGAGGAACAAGGACACCCCCTCCAAAACAAAGGGGAAGGAGGTCGTGGACCTGAGCGAGTCGGAGACTCCGCTCATCCCCTCCGCGAGCCAAAAAGCTGCCTAGGAGGGCAGCGAACCGAAGGGCGCTCCTAGCGGGCCCAAGTCGATCAGCCACAAAAACTTCGTCCTGGGCGCCAAACTTCCTGACGCCCTCGGCGAGCCGGTGCTCGCATGGGATCCTGACCTCAACAAGATCTCTTGCTCGTCGCTCCTCCCCTCCTGGGTTGAGAGCGATAAGATGGGAGGCGAGGCGTTCGCCCTCGCCTTTGGGCTATACGGTCGCGAGGATGCCGCCAACTTCAGCGCCCTGCGATCCCGGCTGCTGGTCAACGAGGCCATGCGAGCCCATTTCCGGTCCATGGAGCTCAGCCACATGGTGGCCCGGCGGTACCTCACTGCAGAAAGGGACTCTAAGGAGCTCCAGCGCGAGCTCAAGGAGGCCTCTGATGCGGTTGCGAGCCTCAAGGGGAAGGAGGACATCTCGGAAGGTCTCCTAGCCAGCCTCCAAGGGGTAATGGTAAGCCCTTCACACAACTTCTACTTTGCTCGCCATATGTTTCACTTGACTTACATTTTTCTTCTTCAGGATGCCGAGACCGCGAGCCAGCTGCTCTCGCGGAACGCCGACCTGGAAGCAGAGGTCGCGTTCCTCAAAGCGCACGTCTGCGAGCTGACCAGGGCGATGATCCCGCTGCCCCCTCCGCGAGCCGGGGCTCACCAACCATCGCGAGACGAGAAGGAGGCGACCCGTAAGAATTTCATGGGTGTCGTCGACCTCGTCTTCGAGACCCTCAAAGGGGCGGGCTTGCTCTCTCCGGATGCCTTGGAGCTCGGCATCGAGGACACCGTCCCGGACCTGTTCGCGCCGATCCCGGAGCTCGACGACCGCGGGAGCGAGGAAGAGCCGTCCATCGACCAGCATTAGCTTTTTAGTTTTCAATGCAAAATTTTTGTTTTTACCCGGCGAGTTCGCCATTATTTTGTAACACTTTTGAAAAAAGAAACATGGAACATTTTTCTATCTTGTAATTGTCTTTCTATCTTGTTCGCACCAATACGCTTTTCTATGCTCGCGTGAATATATTTGGTTATGCTTGGCTCTTACTCTTATACGCACCCGCATCTTAACGCTATTATTTATGCTCGCGTTCGCACCCTTCTTACCGGGCGATTGTCGCAAGGTTTACCATTTCATGGTATTTTCCTTTGGTCTCGCTACCCTTCCTCGCGCATACCTAAGAAGGCGCTCGCGTAGCTTCTCCCGCTTAGGAGTTTCGTTAGATGGACCATCTATTTTCTCAGCGGGGCCCTTGCGAGCAGGACTGACGTTACCCTGCCTCGCTCGCCCGTCCCCTGTGTGCGACCAACATCGCTTGTTATCCACCGCGCCGGGGGGCCTCCCCAACTCGCTAGTTTCAGGCATTGCTTACGAATTCTCCAGGCGTTTCTTGAGAGCTAGGGCCCGGCCCGACGAGCCGTGCGGCCACCGTATCCAGCTGTCTCGCAGTTACCCTTGGACTTGGTGTTTTACATCAATTGCGGGTTCGTATTTCTCGCGAGTGAGCCCCAGGGCTCGCCCTATCAAGGCCTTGAGAGGTTTGGCGAACCTAGCCCCTTAACATGAATAACTTACTTGTCAGCCTCTCCAGAGATCAACCTGACCCACCGTCTATAAGAGCCCGGCAGCGGAATCGATCTGGGGCACTCCAGCACCAAAAACTTGCTACCTTGCCAGCCTCTCCAGAGATCAACCTGACCCACCGTCTATAAGAGCCCGACAGCGGAATCGATCTGGGGCACTCCAGCACCAAAAACTTGCTACCGTGCCAGCCTCTCCAGAGATCAACCTGACCCACCGTCAATAAGAGCCCGACGGCGAAATTGATCTAGGGCACTCCAGTACCAAAAACTTGCTACCTTGCCAGCCTCTCCAGAGATCAACCTGACCCACCGTCTATGAGAGCCCGTCAGCGGAATCGATCTGGGGCACTCCAGCACATAACACTTTCCACCTTGCCAGCCTCTCCAGAGATCAACCTGACCTACCGTCTATGAGAGCCCGACAACGGAATCGATCTGGGGCACTCCAACATCAAAAACTTGCTACCTTGCTAGCCTCTCCAGAGATCAACCTGACCCACCGTCTATGAGAGCCCGACAGCAAAATCGATCTGGGGCACTCCAGCATAGAACACTTTCCACCTTGCCAGCCTCTCCAGAGATCAACCTGACCCACCGTCTATGAGAGCCCGACAGCGGAATCGATCTGGGGCACTCCAGCACAGAACACTTTCCACCTTGCCAGCCTCTCCAGAGATCAACCTGACCCACCGTCTATGAGAGCTCGACAACGGAATCGATCTGGGGCACTCCAGCATCAAAAACTTGCTACCTAGCCAGCCTCTCCATAGATCAACCTGACCCACCGTCTATGAGAGCCCGGCAGCGGAATCGATCTGGGGCACTCCAGCATATAACACTTTCCACCTTGCCAGCCTTTCTAGAGATCAACCTGACCCACCGTCTATGAGAGACCGGCAGCGGAATCGATCCGGGGCACTCCAGCATAGAACACTGGAGAACTCCTTCTTAGAAAAAACTTCAAGACCAATATATAGAGAGTAAAACATACAACAAGTCTATTACAAAAAACTTCAAGGATAGAATCGCTTCAAGTCATCCCCACTCCTGGCCAGGCCGAGGAGTACCCCATCCACATCTCGGAGGTGGTACCCTCCTGACCTAAGCACCTCGTCTACAATATATGGCCCCTCCCAGTTGGGATTAAGCTTTCCTACCGCGGCTTCCCTCCCGGCCGTGTCAACCTTCTTCAGTACTAGGTCCCCTTTCTCGAACTGTTTTATTCGGATATTCTTGTCAAAATACCGAGCCATCCGCCGCTTGACCTCTTCTTGCCGGACGGTGTCTAAGTCCCGGAGCTCTTCCACCAGGTCCAGAGATAGCCTTTGCTCTTCTCCGTTCTCCACTAGCCATTCTTCATTCCCCTCGCCCGCGGCGACCACCCTGGGTGATTTCACTTTGAACTCTAATGGGAGGACGACCTTGGACCCGTGGGAGAGCTTGAATGGAGTCTCCCCCGTGGCCGTGTTTAGAGTGGTTCTCAGGGCCTAGAGGACCGAGGGTAACTGCTCGACCCAGTTCCCTCGGAGGTTCTCGACCTTCTTCTTCAGCAAGTTCACGATAATCTTGTTTTCCGCCTCTACTTGACCGTTGCTCCTCGGGTGGTGGACTGACGCAAACCGAAGGTCTATGCCCAACTGGGTGCAGAAGCTGACGAACTCGTCACTGGCAAACTGCGGCCCATTGTCTGTGACTATGGCTAATGGGAGTCTATGCCTGCAAATTATTTCCCCCCATATAAAATTTCTAACTACTTGAGAGGTTACCTTGGCCAGCGCCTTCACCTCCAGCCACTTGGAGAAATAATCGATCATCACCAATGTACCACCCGTAATTCATCGAGATCAGAAATGCCTAAGGAGACGCCTATTCGCAGACCTCGCTTGGCGAGCAGAGACGAGCAGAGATGAGCAAGGGCGAGCATGGGTGAGCATGGGGCGAGCAGGGGCGAGCATGGGGCGAGCAGGGGCGAGCAGGGGCGAGCAGGGGCGAGCAGGGGCGAGCAGGGGCGAGTACCTCGCGAGTATGGGTGAGTAGCCCTTGTAACTCGTGATTAGAGGCAATATACTCGTCTGGATCCCCCTAGGATTTCTCTATAAATAGACCCCCAGTGGTACTAGAAATGACACTTTTGAAAGTGGTCGAGGTCCCCCCAAGCTGGATACTCGCCAAGTCCATGCCCGTCTAGTACCTCGCCCAGCTTTTGGTTGCGGAGGGGAAGTTTCTCCCAAACTTCCGGGTATGTGGTGGGACCTCCCTGCTGGAGCACTTGGGGTGTGCTTATAGTCATTTTCTCTCTCCTATTTTAGCTATCCGAGTCGTGGAGTTTGATCGCAGGATCAGTAACCTCCAGCTGCATTGATCCGAATTTTGGAGCTAGGATTTTCCTGTCTTCAACACTTTGGTGCGGTGAGCGTGGAGTGAGGTGTCGTCCTTCTATCATCCTCCAGTTGAGCTCGGCTCCTGTGAGGTGTCGACCTTCTATCCGCCTCCAGTTGAGCTCGGCTCCCGTGAGGTGTCGACCTTCTATCCGCCACCAGTTGAGCTCGGCTCTTGGTGTCGACCTTCTCTCCGCTTCCAGTTGAGCTCGGCTCCTGTGAGGTGTCGACCTTCTATCCACCTCCTGTTGAGCTCGGCTCCTGTGAGGTGTCGACCTTCTATCCACCTCCAGTTGAGCTTGGCTCCTGTGAGGTGTCGACCTTCTCTCCGCCTCTAGTTGAGCTCGGCTCCTGTGAGGTGTCGACCTTTTATCCGCCTCCAGTTGAACTCGGCTCCTGTGAGGTGTGGACCTTCTATCCACCTCCAGTTGAGCTCGGCTCCTGTGAGGTTTCTGATGGCGCAAATCCTGCACACCGCTATAGGCGGTAGCGAGACTGCGATCCGAACGGCAGTGAACCGGTCGTTGTCAAGTAATAATATGAGGAAGTAAATCCCCAAGTATCGAATCTCTCAAGGAACATAGTAAGGTGGAGTTTACTATTGAGGCAGGACTTGAGATTGAAGTCCTTTAGTCGGATGGAACGCGAAGGGGGGTTGTTTGGGTTATGGAAAATAAAAGTAACAAAATTAAACTACTCCTATGCAGGCCTTGAGCGCACTGCTTCGCTAGGCGGGATGGAGACTACGTAGGCCTTGAACGCACTACTTCGAAAGGGCGGATGGACGAGTAGGCTAGCGGATGGAATGGTTCGCACCGGCGGAGTCGTGGTGGATTACACGGGCCGTTAGCACCGCTTAGCTTGGCGGATGGAAGAGTAGGCTCACGGAATGAAATCGATAAAATGAATGACAATAGCGCACCTCATACACATGAATAAATCAAAAGGAATTTCATAAAGATGAAATAAAAGTTACAGATCTAGATTTATCATGTTCTTCATCCGCAAAATAGAGAGTTTAGCATACAAACATCATTTCGAAAGACTAAAGAGTAAGAGATTCGACCGACTCCGAAGCCTTGCAGGGATTCACGGTTGGAATCGCTGGGTTGTCAATCCGCGTCCAAGCTCGGTCCTCAACTGCGTCCGGGGTAAAGGAGGGCTGTCACTTCCTCCCAATGGCCCGTCTTCTCCGTGTCACGACCCGACGATGTCCAATGCTCTTCAAACCTTCCTTGATGATGAAAGTAAGATCCAATCTCTTCCTTGAAGTCCCTAGATGAATAGAGGAGGCTTAGAACGAAAAACGCAAAAAACGGCGCTGGAAAAGACCTAGAAACGAAGAAGTTGCGGCTGTTTTCGCGGAGCAGCTATTTATAGACAGGTGCAGGTTTTCAATGCGCACGATCAGTGGTCGTGCGCACTATGTCCAGTGGTCGTGCGATAAGCCAAACATGCCACTTTTTAGGTGGGAATTAATGCACGATCACTAGCGCACGACCAGTGGTCGTGCGCACTATGTCCAGTGGTCGTGCGCAGTGTTCCTGTGCAGTTTTTGCGCCCCGGAACACTCGCACAACCCCCGTATCAACATGAAAGATCGTCAGGCCACGGAAATGGGCATTCCACACATTCTCAAATATAGAAATTGAATTGCAACATAATGCATGAGTAAGATAAACAAGAAAATACATCGAAACGGGCCTAAAAGTGCACTTAGCATTGAATAACAGATAGAGAACAAATATGAGTGATTATGGATCTAAAATGTAGTGCATTTACTCAAATACTGGCCCAGATGAGTCCATAAATGTGTATATAAATGGGACTCATCAGTTTCGACCTTCTATCCGCCTCCAGTTGAGCTCGGCTCCTGTGAGATGTCGACCTTCTATCTGCCTCCAGTTGAGCTCGGCTCCTGTGAGGTGTCGACCTTCTATCCGCCTTCAGTTGAGCTCGGCTCCTGTGAGGTGTCGACCTTCTATCCTCCTCCAGTTGAGCTCGGCTCCTGTGAGGTGTGGATCTTCTATCCGCCTCTAGTTGAGCTCAGCTCCTATGAGGCGTCGACCTTCTCTCAGCCTCCAATTGAGCTCGACTCCTGTGAGGTGTCGACCTTCTATCCACCTCCAGTTGAGCTCGGCTCCTGTGAAGTGTCGACTTTCTATCCGCCTCCAGTTGAGCTCAGCTCCTGTGAGGTGTCGACCTTCTATCCGCCTCAAGTTGAGCTCGGCTCCTGTGAGGTGTCGACCTTCTATCCGCCTCCAGTTGAGCTCGGCTCCTGATAGCTAAAATTTAGGATGTAAATAATATTCTCCAAATTTTACGAACTATAGGCAAGAGCACCTATCATTCATAGCATAGGATATTCAAAACAAATAAATATCAAGTGTCGTATTCCACGGGTCTGTTGATTACTTCTACTCACGCAAATTATTATTATTTTATCGGCAGTAAAATAGAGTTTTGAAAATAATTAGAAGAAAAGAAACATTTGATCGGGAATCATTCTTAAGTGAAATGTTTTGTAAATCTAGAATTCAAAAGAAATCGATTTAGACAAACTTGACCGTGGAGGTTCCCAAAATATGATAGAACCTCTCTCGAGAGAACTACCACCTAACCTTAGGTTGATCGATTAAGACCCCTCGGCCAGTCGAAACCCCTAAGCTTGCTTTATGCGGTGAGCCCCACTATTGGATTTTACTCCAATTCGGAAGATTTGCGTCACCCTCTCTCGAGGAATGCATACAACTCTTTTTACCGATGAGCGATCTACCCGTATTTACGGATCTCTCGATACACTAAAATACGGATCAAACTTGATTATCATACCCTAGAAATATGAAACCAAAAATTCCAAATCAACGGTAAATCTTAGTTTTCCAAACTAAACTATGAATAAGAGATTTTGAAGAGATAAAAGCTTAAGAATTCATCCGACCAAATACTATGAAAATTAACAAAACATAATTGAGAAGAAAGTTATTTTTATTTCTAAGTAAAGAAAAGTACAATTGCATGTAAAGTAGATCTAAGCTAGGAATTAAAAACGACAAGACATAAAATAAAGTTACACTAAGAAAAATGCAGAAAAACTATACTAGAAACGATCCAAACTAAGCATGGCCTGGATCCCCATCACTTTGGCAGCAGCTGGCTTTTATAGGCAGAAAATTGCTGAGTCACGCCCTTGGTCACGCCCGTGACCAAGGGCGTGTAAGCTGCGTAATTGCGTCTTGAAAGCCCGGGAACGTTGGGGAAGAAAAACCGCCAAAATTGATCATCTCGACGGGTCACGGCCTAGGTCACGCCCGTGACCTAGGGCGTGACTTGACCGAGTCAGGAAACGGAGGGAAACGGCGCGATCTGGAGTTAATTTGGCAGTTGAGGGAGAGGGCACGGCCTCGGTCACGCCCGTGACCAAGGGCGTGTAAGCTGGAACGACTCGGCGGCAGAAACTGCTTGAATTGAATGCTTGTTGGGCGAGTCACGCCCGTGACTTGAAGGTCACGCCCCCGGTCACGCCCGTGACCTGGGGCGTGTAACTTTAATCCGACGTGGCAGCGAGTTCAGTGAGCTGAAAGCGATACACGGTCGTGGCCATGGTCACGCCCCTAGGTCACGCCCGTGACCTGGGGCGTGTATTGAGGGTTTTTGCAGAAATGCTCCAGAATTTCCCCTGAACACGGCTATGTGCTTGAAATTGCTATTAGCAGCCCCAAAGTCCCTGAAAATATAAAACAAAGCAAATTAGATATATATTAAATTAAAATTATATAAAAATTAATTAATCACTACTAAAATACTATATAAAAATAACTATAAATAATGCACTATCAAATACCCCCATACTTAAGCTTTTGCTATTCCAGAGCAAAAACTAATTTATAAGTATGAGAAGAATTTATAGGACATTTCCAAAAAGATTTACTTCAAATTATGCACTTCAAATCTCATAAAACTCATGTCAAAATAAGTTAAGAAATTAAAATTCAGATTTATAAGAAATAATTAATAATTCATAAATTGAAATGAGTAGAATAAATTTTAGTTTTGAAATTCTCTAACTAAATCTTCATAAACAAAATTGCATTGAATTAAGCAAAATATTCCAAGATTAAAATTATAAGAACTTTACAATCATGAGAAACTTTTAGAAAACTACAAAATATTAACTATGCTCTCTCAATAATATCTTGGATAAACAAGTGAACTTGGCTAAATGGGGTAAAATTGGCATTGAAGAAGTTACTTTGTATATGGGAAATGATGAATTTTATCCTCTCATTTCCATCTTTTTTTTAAATTCCTTCTTCTTTAATATCCCAAATGTATATGTTTAGGAGTGATGAATTTTATCCTCTCAACTCCATGCCATATAATCTTTTACTGATTTGGGTGCATATGTTTAGGAATGATGAATTTTATCCTCTCATTCCATGACATATGATCTTTTCAAAATTTTTTTATGCCAAACAATGGGTTTAACAAAAAGGTAGGGGAAGGGCTAGGGTTTAAAGGCTAAACAAATTCCAAAGATACATTTTAAGAGCATAGAAAATAATTTGAGCAATCTACAAGAAACTATGAGTTCAAGTTAATATAAGTAAAATCTAGAGATATTTAACACAATTACTACAAAATTGAATTATGATATTTAAAGAGAGAAAGTAAAACTAAGAAATATTCTAAACAAATCAAAATAATGAAAAACTCATTAAATCAAATTCATCTAAAAATTAAATCTAACATATTTTGAAGAGAAATATAAGATTAAAACTACATAAAAAGAAAACTCTTTAAAAAGCCTATAAAGAAAACTCATAATTAAAATCAATTTTGCATAAATGAAGTTTGGAGAAATTTAATATTACAAAATTTATTTTATTGGAAATTAAAATAGTTTTTTAAATGAAAACATTTTTTTTGAATTTTGTAAATTTTTATAACAAAATTGAAAATAAAGAATAAAAAAAAATCAAAATTTTTTTTTGTGAGTTTTGAAAAAGATTTTCTAATTTTTTTTGGATTTTTAATAAAAACTGAATATAGGAGAATACACCCCCATACTTAAAAATAAACATTGTCCCCAATGTTTATAAGCCAAGTAGGAGGGAAAAGAAAATAAAATGCGTAAAAAGTAAATTGCAAGAAAAATAATGATAAGCAAGGGGTGCCTCCCAAGAGCGCTTTCTTTTTCCCGTCTTTAAGCTAGACGGTTATTGTTAGGAAAATGGAAAATAAAATTGAAAATGCACAGGCAACTCCCTTAATTCACGCTCAGGTGAGCATGCCGAAATCCGTTGCCCGGCGACTCCTCCGCTATACTCTTGACTCTTCCGTTGTCCGTTAGCGTGAAATTGTGAATCCAAATTACCTATACATACCTTAGGTAATTTGGATTGTTGGAGATGAGCGGCAAATGAATCGGTGAAGACGTTTGGTTGCAACGGCTCATCCTCTACATGAAAATCGTTAGTATAAAAAGAATCAAGATTTAGCGAGTCAGAAAATTTTTCACAAGGAGGAGTTTCTTGCGAAAATACATGATTAAGCGTCGGTTGTTTATTTTCAAAAATAAAAGAATTATCAGAAAAATCAATGCAAAGGGGAGAAAATTCATGAGACACAATTTCTTCATGAATTATAATTTCATGAGAATGAGAAGAAAGGGCGGGCGAAGGAGAAGAAGAAAAATTTTCATTTTCTAATTCGTCCGGTGTCTCCATGACTTTGCGAAATTCTTGGTACAATTGTTCTTCTTGATCTTGAGAATAAACATTTAAAGTGGGAGAAATAACATTCGGAAAAATTTCAAAATCAGAAGAAGAACAAATTTGTGGAAAAGGCGAGGAATGCAAATCATAATTGAAGGAATTTCCATTTTCACACTGAAAACTATCTGAGTGACCTTGCCACCATGAATAATCAACATTAGAGTAAGAAGGAAATTCATTCAAATCATTATTTAAAGAAAAATTATTTTCATCATAAAAATTATTATTTTCATTATAAAAATTATAATTTTCAGTAGAAAAATTAATTTGATGTTCATTAGAAAATTTTTGAAATGAAAAATAGCATTCCTCACTAGAATGATGATGCCCACAAAAATGACAAATAATTTGGCGCATTCGCGCGGCTTCCAAAAGATCAACTTTATTTTGAAGCTCGGCAACTTTTGCGGCCAACTGCGATAACATCATTTTTTTTTTTAAAAAGAAAATTAAACAACCGTTACCTAATAGAAGTGAATTTTAAAAGAAAAAAAAAAAGAGAAATGGGGGTGGAGAAAGAGAATGATAAAATTAATAAAATTCACGCTTTCAAAATATCAACAAAAAGTAGTCCCCGGCAACGGCGCCAAAAACTTGATAGCTAAAATTTAGGATGTAAATAATATTCTCCAAATTTTACGAACTATAGGCAAGAGCACCTATCATTCATAGCATAGGATATTCAAAACAAATAAATATCAAGTGTCGTATTCCACGGGTCTGTTGATTACTTCTACTCACGCAAATTATTATTATTTTATCGGCAGTAAAATAGAGTTTTGAAAATAATTAGAAGAAAAGAAACATTTGATCGGGAATCATTCTTAAGTGAAATGTTTTGTAAATCTAGAATTCAAAAGAAATCGATTTAGACAAACTTGACCGTGGAGGTTCCCAAAATATGATAGAACCTCTCTCGAGAGAACTACCACCTAACCTTAGGTTGATCGATTAAGACCCCTCGGCCAGTCGAAACCCCTAAGCTTGCTTTATGCGGTGAGCCCCACTATTGGATTTTACTCCAATTCGGAAGATTTGCGTCACCCTCTCTCGAGGAATGCATACAACTCTTTTTACCGATGAGCGATCTACCCGTATTTACGGATCTCTCGATACACTAAAATACGGATCAAACTTGATTATCATACCCTAGAAATATGAAACCAAAAATTCCAAATCAACGGTAAATCTTAGTTTTCCAAACTAAACTATGAATAAGAGATTTTGAAGAGATAAAAGCTTAAGAATTCATCCGACCAAATACTATGAAAATTAACAAAACATAATTGAGAAGAAAGTTATTTTTATTTCTAAGTAAAGAAAAGTACAATTGCATGTAAAGTAGATCTAAGCTAGGAATTAAAAACGACAAGACATAAAATAAAGTTACACTAAGAAAAATGCAGAAAAACTATACTAGAAACGATCCAAACTAAGCATGGCCTGGATCCCCATCACTTTGGCAGCAGCTGGCTTTTATAGGCAGAAAATTGCTGAGTCACGCCCTTGGTCACGCCCGTGACCAAGGGCGTGTAAGCTGCGTAATTGCGTCTTGAAAGCCCGGGAACGTTGGGGAAGAAAAACCGCCAAAATTGATCATCTCGACGGGTCACGGCCTAGGTCACGCCCGTGACCTAGGGCGTGACTTGACCGAGTCAGGAAACGGCGGGAAACGGCGCGATCTGGAGTTAATTTGGCAGTTGAGGGAGAGGGCACGGCCTCGGTCACGCCCGTGACCAAGGGCGTGTAAGCTGGAACGACTCGGCGGCAGAAACTGCTTGAATTGAATGCTTGTTGGGCGAGTCACGCCCGTGACTTGAAGGTCACGCCCCCGGTCACGCCCGTGACCTGGGGCGTGTAACTTTAATCCGACGTGGCAGCGAGTTCAGTGAGCTGAAAGCGATACACGGTCGTGGCCATGGTCACGCCCCTAGGTCACGCCCGTGACCTGGGGCGTGTATTGAGGGTTTTTGCAGAAATGCTCCAGAATTTCCCCTGAACACGGCTATGTGCTTGAAATTGCTATTAGCAGCCCCAAAGTCCCTGAAAATATAAAACAAAGCAAATTAGATATATATTAAATTAAAATTATATAAAAATTAATTAATCACTACTAAAATACTATATAAAAATAACTATAAATAATGCACTATCAGCTCCTGTGAGGTGTCGATCTTCTCTCCGCCTCCAGTTGAGCTCGGCTCCTGTGAGGTGTCGACCTTTTCTCCACCGTCAGTTGAGCTCGGCTCCTGTGAGGTGTCGACCTTCTCTCCGCCTCCAGTTGAGCTCGGCTCCTGTGAGGTGTCGACCTTTTCTCCACCGTCAGTTGAGCTCGGCTCCTGTGAGGTGTCGACCTTCTATCTGCCTCCAGTTGAGCTCGGCTCCTGTGAGGTGTCGACCTTCTATCCTCCTCCAATTGAGCTCGGCTCCTGTGAGTGATGAGTCCTGATCATATACACATTTATGGACTCATCCGGGCCGATTTTCTAGTATTTGCACGCCACTTTAGACATATTTTCATTCCTATTTTACATTCCATGCTAAGTGCACTTCTGGGCCCGTTTTGGTGTTATTTCTTGTTCATCTTTGTTACTAGTTGTCATGCTTTGTTAAGTGCCACCTTCAGTGGCTAAACTGGTGTCGTATGCTGGAACAGGAGTCGTGCAGGTGTTCCCGGTACAATTCTGTACAGGAACACTGCGCACGATCACTGGCTCCTATGCGCACGACCACCGGTCGTGCGCCTCTGCTCGTGCGCACTTAACGCCCATTTCATGAGTTCTGTTTGGCTTATCGCACGACCACCGACGATAGTGCGCACGACCGCTGGTCGTGCGCCACTGGTCGTGCGAACTTTGTATTTTATAATTTTATTTCCTTGCAGGCTCCGCCCAGGCTGCGCGCACGATCGCGGAACTCCAGTGCGCACGACCACTGGTCGTGCGCCAATGACCGTGCGCAGTTTTAATTCCAGCGCCTATATATATGCCTGTTCCATTTTTAGGGCAAGAGGTAGCCGCCGGGAGCGCGAGTGGCAGTCCGTACGCCTGCGATTTCCAAACATGGACACCTCCACTTCATCTCCTACGCAAGGGGAAGTCCTCTCCAACCATTCCGAGCATTTCTCCATTGTCCGGGAGCATTCTCCACCATCCGCAAGCCCTCAAGCCGCTGTTTTCTATTCTAGTCCGGTGAGAAGAAGAAGAATCCTGAGGTAGAAGACGACGGGACTACGTAGAGAGATCGTGACAGTTTCTCTACACCGGAAGCACAATCCGCCCGAGTCCAGAGGTGGCTTGACAACCTACCATTCCGGCCGTGAACGGCCGCTAGTCTTCATCCATTGGTTATTTCTTTCCTCTCGTTTTCGTTGTAATCTTTGAATCTTTGAGACATTGAACATCATGATACTTGGTTTAAATGAAATGAATGTTTCTTCGTTTTTCTTCATTACTTGTTTGTGAATCGCTTCGCCTCCACTCATCCACTCACTCACCCACGCACTCAAGGTGCTCGATCCGCATTAGCAAGAGCTAAAGACGTTTGTGAAGAGGTGTTTGCGACCCTCACCTTCTCGCACTTGAGCACGCTCCATCCGCCTCACGAAGCACGGCATCGCGGCCGTTGCATCCATCTCGCCTTGCGAAGCGGTGTTTTCGACCCGCATTTCTTTCACTGTTGTTAAGAGTAGGAAAACCCAACCAAAACCCCTTTTTTTGTGTGTTTGTTTACACTCGTGTAACAATTGTCACACAACGTGATTCGTACACCCAACCTGCATTCCTCAAGAGACCGACACTCGGAGATTTTATTCCCAAACTTTATTACTTTAACGATCGGTGCACTTGCCGAAATAATCGCATCAAGTTTTTGGCGCCGTTGCCGGGGAATGCAGGCGTGGAACGTCTTGTGTTGTGAATTTCGTTATACGAGCAGTTGTTTTTGATTTTCTTTGTCTTCTTTTTGTTTTTAATAGTGCATGCAGAGACAAGCCGCAGGAGAACTCGTACCCTTTGATCCTGAGATCGAACGGACCACTCGCGCACGTAGGCGCGCAGCAGCCGCACAGGCGGCAATGGGTGACCAGATAGATCCAAATGATGCTGATCAGGGAGTGCCCGGCGTGGGACAACACCAGCCTGGAGATGAGCAGGAGGCGGCGAGGCCTCGGCCCCGCACGATGAGAGACTACACTACTCCAACTGCGGGGAGTGTGTATCCTGGGTTCGGGCCCAATATAATGAACAACCAGTTCGAGATTAAACCAGCAATCTTGAACATTATCCGGAACAACGCTCAGTTCTCTGGGATGGCCAGCGAGGATCCGCATCTGCATCTGGCGGAGTTTTCTGATATTTGCGGAACCTTCCGCTACGCGGGGATTGCTGACGACACGGTCAAGCTTAGACTGTTTCCCTTCTCGCTCCGTGACAAAGCCAAGGTGTGGCTCCACTCCATTCCACCCGGGACTGCTGCGACCTGGGATGCTCTTGCTTCCAAGTTCTTGGCCAAGTTCCATCCCGTCGATAAAATCGTGAGCTTGCGGAGGGAGATCGCCACCTTTCTCCAACTTGATCAAGAGACTCTTGCTGAGGCGTGGGAGCGTCTTAGCGATCTCCTCCGCCGTTGTCCAAACCATGAGCTCCAACCGTGGAATGTAGTTTAGACGTTTTATTTTGCGATCGAGCCCAACTACAGGGCAATGATTGATGCTGTTGCAGGCGGTACTTTGATGAATCACACTCCAGAGGAGGCCCTTCGGATTCTGCGCGACACCGCCTCCCACAGTACATTTTGGACTGCCGGGAGAAATGCTCCAAAAAGTGGTCGTGGTCTCTTTATGGTACTCACTTCCTCCTACATCCGCGTCTGCTGCTGTCATTACGTGCGAAGGATGTGGAGGCGGCGGCCACCACGCGTATGAATGTTCAGGTAACAACGTATCAAGTGACTTCGCGCAGTTAACCTTGAACGAATCTGTTAATTTTGTAGGAAATCAGTCTAAGGGGGTACCTTTTAATAATGCTTATCATCCGGGAGCGAGAAGTCATCCGAACTTCTCGTGGAACCCAAACGCGCCTGGCCAACGATGGGCACCGGGGCAGCATCAAAATGATACTTACGCCTCCGGGAGCCAACCGAGGCCACCACACCCGGATTATAACCAAGGCCCCCCAGCCCAAAAAAAGAGTAATCTGGAGGAAATAATGGAAAAGTTCATGCAAGCGGCTACCTCAAATATGGTGAACCAATCCGCATCCATGCGGAACTTGGAAACGCAGCTGGGCCAATTGGCCCAAGTGCTAACCGAGCGATCGCAAGGGACCCTTCCTAGCAACACTGAAAAGAACCCAATAGATCAAGAGAAGAGTCTCAGCGATGTGGTTGAGGCTGATCCAAGTGAGTTAGTGATTTCTTGTTCCATCAATAATTTTGAGACGAAAGCTTTGTGCGATTCCGGCTCCTCCCGCAACGTCATTGCGTTGCAAGACGTTGCTAAATTGCAACTTGAGATGAACACGGAGGATCGAAAATCCCTTGTGCTTGCTAATGGGACTGTTATACAATCTGAGGGGGAAGTGAAAAATGTAGAAGTGACAGTTGAGGGGACGATTGTAGTTGCTGATTTTCAGGTGCTGGGACCCCAGGAAAATCACTCTATCCCTATCTTGGGAGTGCCGTTCTTGAAAGAGAGCGGTGCCACCCTTGATTTCGTTGCGAGGTGTGTCTTCCTACCCAATAAGGTGTCGCAGCCCACTTGCCCCAAAGCTATAACTGAAACATCCACTCCTCCCCCTCTCTTTATTCTTGATGAATCTCTGAGTCGTGCAGGAAATGAAGAAGATAAAGAACCAATTGAAGGAGAAAAAGAGGAGCACCAGTCCAGTGAGGAAGAAGAAGTAGATCTTCGGAGAGAATTTGATTCCGAGACGGCCGAAGATTGCATTTCGAAAAATATTGACTTGAATTTAGTCCGGGACGCTGTCCCATTATCTTCGTGTTTTAATTCTTGTAATAAACAATTTAAGTGCTCCATCTCTTGGGCCGATCCGGTTGTCACCGCGACGCAAGAAGTGACACCACCCACCACCGAGGTAAAAAAATCTGAAAACTTTCAACGTTGGCAGTCCCCGACTGTCACTAAACTTAAACAAGAGAAACTTCTGCACGACGCTCGCGCTGCCGCTCTCCGTAGCAAGAGGGCGGAGGTTAGGGGAACACTGGGTGACACCAGTGTTGGCCCTAAAGCCTTCACCTCCCGCCTACGAGCTACGGGAGACGCGCACCATAAGAGCGCCTATAGCTGATCTGTGTTGTCTGAATTCGTGAAACTGCTTCTGTGAACTTCTCTTTTAATTTCTGCACTTTTTGAACAATGATAATACAGGTATTTGGTCCAGCTTAAGGACATTAAACAAAAGCGCTGCTGGGAGACAACCCAGATTTCCTGATTTTATTTTTATCTAACATGTTAGTTCGCATTTATGGACTCATCCGGGCCGATTTTCTAGTATTTGCACGCCACTTTAGACATGTTTTCATTCCTATTTTACATTCCATGCTAAGTGCACTTCTGGGCCCATTTTGGTGTTATTTCTTGTTCATCTTCGTTACTAGTTGTCATGCTGTGTTAAGTGCCACCTTCAGTGGCTAAACTGGTGTCGTATGCTGGAACAGGAGTCGTGCAGGTGTTCCCGGTACAATTCTGTACAGGAACACTGCGCACGATCACTGGCTCCTATGCGCACGACCACCGGTCGTGCGCCTCTGCTCGTGCGCACTTAACGCCCATTGCATGAGTTCTGTTTGGCTTATCGCACGACCACCGACGATAGTGCGCACGACCGCTGGTCGTGCGCCACTGGTCATGCGAACTTTGTATTTTATAATTTTCTTTCCTTGCAGGCTCCGCCCAGGCTGCGCGCACGATCGCGGAACTCCAGTGCGCACGACCACTGGTCGTGCGCCAATGACCGTGCGCAATATTAATTCCAGCGCCTATATATATGCCTGTTCCGTTTTTAGGGCAAGAGGCAGCCGCCGGGAGCGCGAGTGGCAGTCCGTACGCCTGCGATTTCCACACCTGGACACCTCCACTTCATCTCCTACGCAAGGGGAAGTCCTCTCCAACCATTCCGAGCATTTCTCCATTGTCCGGGAGCATTCTCCACCATCCGCAAGCCCTCAAGCCGCTGTTTTCTATTCTAGTCCGGTGAGAAGAAGAAGAATCCCGAGGTAGAAGACGACGGGACTACGTAGAGAGATCGTGACAGTTTCTCTACACCGGAAGTACAGTCCGCCCGAGTCCGGAGGTGGCTTGACAACCTACCATTCCGGCCGTGAACGGCCGCTAGTCTTCATCCATTGGTTATTTCTTTCCTCTCGTTTTCGTTGTAATCTTTGAATCTTTGAGACATTGAACATCATGATACTTGGTTAAATGAAATGAATGTTTCTTCGTTTTTCTTCATTACTTGTTTGTGAATCGCTTCGCCTCCACTCATCCACTCACTCACCCACGCACTCAAGGTGCTCGATCCGCATTAGCAAGAGCTAACGGCGTTTGTGAAGAGGTGTTTGCGACCCTCACCTTCTCGCACTTGAGCACGCTCCATTCGCCTCACGAAGCACGGCATCGCGGCCGTTGCATCCATCTCGCCTTGCGAAGCGGTGTTTTCGACCCGCATTTCTTTCACTGTTGCTAAGAGTAGGAAAACCCAACCAAAACCCCTTTTTTTGTGTGTTTGTTTACACTCGTGTAACAATTGTCACACAACGTGATTCGTACACCCAACATGCATTCCTCAAGAGACCGACACTCGGGGATTTTATTCCCAAACTTTATTACTTGAACGATCGGTGCACTTGCCGAAATAATCGCATCAGTGAGGTGTCGACCTTCTATCCTCCTCCAGTTGAGCTCGGCTCCTGTGAGGTGTCGACCTTCTATCCGCCTCCAGTTGAGCTCGGCTCCTGTGAGGTGTCGACCTTCTATCCGCCTCCAGTTGAGCTTGGCTCCTGTGAGGTGTCGACCTTCTATTCGCCTCCAGTTGAGCTCGGCTCCTGTGAGGTGTCTACTCTTCCTTTCCGCCTCCAGTTGAGCTCGGCTCCTGTGAGGTGACGACCTTCTATCCGCCTCCAGTTGAGCTCGGCTCCTGTGAGGTGTCGACATTCTATCTGCCTCCAGTTGAGCTCGGCTCCTCTGAGGTGTCGACCTTCTATCCTCCTCCAGTTGAGCTCGGATCCTGTAAGGTGTCGACCTTCTATACGCCTCCAGTTGAGCTCGGCTCCTGTGAGGTGTCGACCTTCTATCCGCCACCAGTTGAGCTCGGCTCCTGTGAGGTGTCGACCTTCTCTCCGCCTCCAGTTGAGCTCGGCTCCTGAGAGGTGTGGATCTTCTATTCCCCTCCAGTTGAGCTCGGCTCCTGTGAGTTGTCGACCTTTTCTCCTCCTCCAGTTGAGCTCGGATCCTGTGAGGTGTCGACCTTCTATCCGCTTCCAGTTGAGCTCGGCTCCTGTGAGATGTCAAACTTCTCTCCTCCTCCAGTTGAGGTTGGCTCCTGTGAGGTGTCGACATTCTCTCCGCCTCCAGTTGAGCTCGGCTCCTGCGAGGTGTCGACTTTTTCTCCTCCTCCAGTTGATCTCGGCTCCTGCGAGGTGTCGACTTTTTTTTCTCCTCTAGTTGAGCTCCACTTATGAGAAGGACCTCGCACAACGTATCGTCTGGTGCCATCTCTCCGAACCATGGGTTCAACATTGTTTTTCCGACCTCGCGAGCGAGCTCGAAAAAAGCGGGGATTGTGTACCACCCGTAATTCGTCGAGATCAGAAATGCCTAAGGAGACGCCTATTTGCAGACCTCGCTTGGCGGCAGAGGCGAGCAGAAGCGAGCAGAGGCGAGTAGAGGCGAGCAGAGGCGAGCATGGGCGAGCAGGGGGCGAGCAGGGGCGAGTAGGGGCGAGCAGAGGCGAGCAGGGGCGAGCAGTGGCGAGTATGGGAGAGTACCTCGCGAGTATGGGCGAGTAGCCCTTGTAACTCGCGAGTAGAGGCAGTATACTCGTCTTGATCACCCCCAGGATTTCTCTATAAATAGACCCCCAGTGGTACTAGAAATGACAGTTTTGGAAGTGGTCGAGGTCCCCCCAAGCTGGATACTCGCCAAGTCCATGATCGTCTAGTACCTCGCCCAACTTTTTGTTGCGGAAGGGAAGTTTCTCCCAAACTTCCGGATATGTGGTGAGACCTCCCTTTTGGAGCACTTGGGGTGTGCTTATAGTCATTTTCTCTCTCCTATTTTAGCTATCCGAGCCGTGGCGTTTGACCGTGGGATCAGTAACCTCCGGCTGCATTGATCCGAATTTTGGAGCTAGGATTTTCCTGGCTTCAACGACCAACAGGAATCTTCATTGGCCACTTGCTTGTGGGAAAGGACCCACCAAGTCCAATCACCATATTGCAAAGGGCCAGGGCACTGTGATGGACCGAAGCCTTTGGGCTGGTAGGAGCTGGAGAGGAGCGAACAACTGACACTTTGAATACTTCCTTGCGAACTCCGCTGCATCCTTGCTGAGGGTAGGACAAAAGTAGCCTTGTCTCAACACTCTCCCTTCCAAGGTTCGGCTTCCAGAGTGGCTTCCACACTCTCCCGAGTGGATCTCCTCCAGAACCCTCGGGACCTCCTCTTCCGCCACACACCGGGCTAGGAGCCTCGAGAGTGTTTTCCTGTACAGTCCTCCTGCATGCAAGGAATAATATGCCGATTTATACCTGAAGCATCGCTTATCCACGTCCCCTTCGGGGAACTTTCCAAATGTCAGGAAGGTGATGAAGGGGTCCATCCATGATGCCCGCTGGTCGCCACCTCCATCAGCTCCCCCTCTTTGATCGATGGCCGGAAGAGGTCCGACACCGTCCCCCCTGCCCTGGGACCAAACATGGCTAGGAGGTCCGCTGCGGCACTCTCCTCCCTTGGCACGTGATGGATCGAGAAGGTCTGGAACTGCCCTATGAGCCCCTTGACCTTTTCCAAGTATCGCTGAAGAGTGGACTCCTTTACCTCGAACTCACCCTAACCTGGCAAGCCACCACCATGGAGTCCGTCGAGACCTCCACATCTTGCACTCCCAACTCCAGGGCCAGGTGGAGGCCTGCTATCACCGCCTCATACTCGGCCTGGTTGTTGGTGAGGGGAAATGGATATTGATTGTCTGCTCGATCCTCGTCCCTTGGGGCTCACTAAAACCACCCATCCTCCGAAGGAATGCCTTCCCGAGGCCCCGTCCACCAACATCCTCCAGGCCACCGAGCTGGGTAGTTCGGATTCTTCCACCTCGGTTACATAGTCTGCCAAAAAGTCCGCCACCGCTTAGGCCTTTATGGACAGCTTGGGCACATATGAAATATCAAATTCACTTAGTTCCACCGACCACTTAGCCAACCTCCCTGAGTGCTCTACACCTTCCATGATGTTGCGAAGGGGGTGGTCGGTCACCACCTTGATCAGATGTGCTTGGAAATAGGGCCGGAGCTTCCGGGCCGACACCACCAAGGCGAAGGCCAACTTTTCCAGGATGGGGTACTGAAGCTCTGCCTTCCTCAACACTCGGCTAACATAGTTGATTGGGAGTTGCCTTCTTCCTTCTTCCCGGACTAGTACTGAACTCACCGCCTAAGGTCCTACCCCCAGATATAGGGATAGATCCTCTCCCTGTCTCGGCCCTTACAGCAAAGGAGCTTGGGTCAATTGCTCTTTCAGTGCTTGAAAGGCCCTTTCACATTCGGGGGTCCACTCAAACTTTTGGTTTCCCCACAGTACCTTGAAGAAGGGCGCACACTTCTCTCCCGCCCTAGAGAGGAACCTACTAAGCCCGACCAACTTCCCCGTGAGGCGCTGAACCTCCTTCGCATTCCTTGGATACCCCAACTCTATGATGGCCTTGACTTTATCTGGATTCGTCTCCACTCCTGCTGAAGTGAGCAAGTGGCCTAGAAACTTTCCCCGGCTAGCCCCGAAGTCACACTTCTGGGGGTTGAGCTTCATCTTGAATTTTCTCAACGTCCAGAAGGTTTCTTTGAGGTCGCGGAGGTGGGACTCAAGGTCTCGACTCTTCACCATGAGATCATCTACATAGACCTCCAGGTTTCTACCCTTTTGCTCTCGGAAGACCCGGTCCATCATCCGTTGATACGTTGCCCCTACATTTTTTAGCCCGAAGGGCATCATTTTATAGCAATAACACCCATCCCCTGTGATGAAGGAGACATCCTTGATGTCGGGGGGGGGGGGGGGGGGGGTGCATGCGGACTTGATGATAACCTGAAAAAGCATCTAAAAAGGACATCATAGAGAAACCGACGGCTGAATCAACCAGCGCGTCGATTCTAGGCAAGGGGTAGCAATCCTTGGGGCATGATTTATTAAGCAAAGAAAAGTTAACGCACATTCTCCACTTACCTCCTACCTTCTTTACCATTACAGCATTAGAGACCCAGCCAGGATACTGGATCTCTGATACAAAACCTGCTTGGAGGAGCTTGCCCACCTCCTCTCGGATGGGCCCTTCCAACTTGTCCTCAACGGCCCTTTTCTTCTGTCGGATGGGTCGGGTGCGGGGATCGAGGTTGAGATGATGGCAAGCCACATCCGCATCGATCCCGGACATCTCTGCCGCGCTCCAGGCGAAGACATCCACATTCTCCTGCAAGCAGGCCAGGATCTGCTTCTGCTCCTCTGGGCTGAGTTCGCCGCTGATCTTGACTTTCTCCACCACCCCCGCTCGGGTGGTGACTTCGAGCCCCACGACCTCATCAACGGCCTCCAGCCGGGATTGCTCCCCCTAATCTCCCTCCTTTTCCTTGCTGTGAGCTAGCGCTCCGGCCTCCTCCTCCTCTCTCCCTTCCCGAACCTCCATTACTTCCTCCGCCCCCTCCTCCTGGGCCTCCCTTTCCTCTTCTCTTCTCTCCTTCTCCTCCTCAATTGGCTCCTCCTCCCCTTCCTCCCGGGCCTTCCCTTCCTCTACTCCTTCCTACTCTCCTTCTTCTCCGAGCCTTGCCGGCTCCCCCATCCCTCGGTCCCACTCTTCCGCCTCGGCCATCCAGGAGATGGTGTTCACGACAGTCACATAGCACTGTCGGGCCACCTTCGGATCTCCCCTGATCCGAACTTGGACTCCCCCGCCCTGAACTTGAGGCACTGGTGGAAGGTGGAGGGGACACAGCGGAATGCGCTGATGAGCGGCCGTCCGAAGATGGTGCTGTAGCTGTTGGGGGCGTCCACTATGACAAAATAACAATTCCTGGACTGCCCTCCCAGGACTACATGGAGTCCTACTCCCCCCTCTACCTCCTTCCTTTCCCTGGAGAATCCAAACAACGGGTCGTCTGAGGCCAACACCCTTCGTGCCTCCGCGTCCATCTCGTCAAACGCATTCTTGAAGATGACGTTGACCGAGCTCCCGTTATCCACAAGGATCCGGGAAATAGTGAAGTTCTCGATCGCTGTCTGAATGACCAGCGCATCGCAGAATGGGTCTTCATGACCCGGCATGTCCTTCTGAGTGAACGAGATATTCTTGGCTGGGGGCGGGGCTAGGGACGTCGAAGCCACGCTGCGACGGTAGACGGTATGGAGGCTGGCCTTCCGGGTCGCCTCAATCCCTACCCCCCATGGATCACCCTGATCCCTCCCCGGGTTCCCAAGTCGACCCGGTCTTCACATCTCTCGTCCTCCTCATCCTGAGGCAGGACCTCTTCGATCCTCACCGCCCGCTGCTCCAGCGGCGCCGGCGCTCGAGCTCCCTTCATCTCCAAGAATTCAGGGCAGGTGGCCGTTGCTTGACCTTCCTCCTCATGGAAGTCACAGTAAGGCAACGCCGCCTCCCTCCTCTCGGCCTCTCCCGCCCTATTCCTCCTCCTAGGACCGGCTCCTCCTCCTCTTCCCCTTCCTGGTCTACCTCGACCGACTGCCATTGCTTGCTAAGGCGGATGAGGGTGAGGTGGCCTCGGGCCCTGCCTCCATCCCAGGCCTCTGTCCCGGGACGTTCTCGCCTACTCCAGCTGGATGGACCACCTGGGGCGCAGGAGTTGCGAGCCCCCCAAGTGACGAGGCGAGGGCGCACTGAAAAGCCCCGAGCAGATCTCTCTTCAGGTCGGCCAGCATCTCCATCGTTGCTGGCGCGCCGGGTGGCGGTGAGCCACCGAAATCCTCCTCTCGGTCGTTGTCTCCTGCCATCTCTTCCTTAGAGCTTTCTTGAACTATCTGCACTCCACGCTCACCGCACCAAAAATGTTGAAACCAGGACTTGGCTTCTTTGTGGAGCTCGGGTCCTCAATGAAGAGGGGCAGCAAGCACTTAGTGATTCCTTGGAAGGAACCGACCAGAGACTCAGAACTAAACACAGACCCTTGGTCGCAGCGAGGAGGTCCTACCACACACCCAGAAGATCTTTGAGCGCTTTCCCTCCCAAGCCAAAGCTGAGACTAGGCACCTTGGAGAGCCTGAGAGCTAAACCAAGATAACCTAGGGAGGAAGAAGCTCAGAATACTGAGATTGGAATCCTCTCCCAAGGTGCCCTTCAAGGTCTATTTATAGTTTTTTAAGTCTGGTCTGCTAATAGCGGGATTCCACCTTACACTTTTGCTATACGCAGCCCAAAATGGTCTGCCAACAGCCAAACTCCGCTGTTTGGAGGGGCTAACTGCAGACCACCAGGGGTGTTTAGGTAAAAACGACCGTAAACTCTTCCTGGGCGAGCCGCCCACAAGGGCCTCTCTAGCGAACCGAGAGGCTCGGCTCGCTCGCCTTCCTGCGAGCGAACGACGAGGGCCAGGCCCGCTCGCCTTCCCGCGAGTGGCCGGCGAGAGCCCGGCTCGCCCGGCCCCTTGGCTCGCTCGCCTCCTTACTCCTTTCTCCTGTTGGTTCCTTTGTCTCTGCTCTCTACATGGTGGACATCGGGGTTGTACACAATCTCCGCTCTTCGCGAGGCTATCTTAGGCTCGCGAAGAAACGTCCAACCCCTGGTGTTCGCCAACCCCTTGGTGACATGGTTAGAATCTTTTGGTGGGCCTCATGCCCAAAGCTATAAATACCATCCTCTCAGACCGATACATGAACCGCAATGCCCGCCTGCCCGGATGTTTTTTTAGTTTTTAAAATAGGTTTATTATTTAATATAATGAACTGTTAAGATATTGTAAAATAAAATACATACGTATATAAATACATTGTTATATCACTACGTAAATAAGTTAAAATTAAAAATTTTGTCTCGATGAGTCAAAGTAATTAAATATAAATATAAATATAAATTTGTATGAAAAATAGTATTATAAAAAAAAATCTAAAGCTATCTCTGCTTATGACACATTTTTAGAGGGCTGAAAATTTTCACACATGCAATTTGTCCTTATGTACTTGTTGCGGAACACTTAGGGCTCTTGGTGGACCGGTCCACTTGAACCACCTTAGCTCGTGAGTGAACTAAGCGCGCGAACAGTCAATTTGAGATTTGTCGAGTACGCTGGGACTTTTTAACGTGGAAAACCCGGAAAGGGTAAAAAACCACGCGGCCGGATCTGTGCCGACCAAACTTCACTATCTTCTGGGGGGTTACAATTTGGACGCTAGAACTCGAGCGCGACAGGCCGCTGCTCGTTACAATGATGGAGATAGAGAGAGAACTCCGAGGGTGACAGGCCACCTCTCGGAAAACTAAGTCTTTTTCCCTTCTGAGAATGCTAGTCACATTTCGGAAGTGAGACGGCTAGTCGCCTTTTTCCTTCTGAGAATGGTAGTCGCCTTTCGGAAGTGAGAAGGCTAGTCGCCTTTTTCTTCTGAGAATGCTAGTCGCCTTTCGGAAGTGAGAAGGCTAGTCGCCTTTCGGAAGTGAGACGGCTAGTCGCCTTTTCCTTCTGAGAATGCTAGTCGCCTTTCGGAAGTGAGAAGGCTAGTCGCCTTTTTCTTCTGAGAATGCTAGTCGCCTTTCGGAAGTGAGAAGGCTAGTCGCCTTTCGGAAGTGAGACGGCTAGTCTCCTTTTCCTTCTGAGAATGCTAGTCGCCTTTCGGAAGTGAGAAGGCTAGTCGCCTTTTTCTTCTGAGAATGCTAGTCGCCTTTCGGAAGTGAGAAGGCTAGTCTCTTTTTTCTTCTGAGAATGCTAGTCGTCTTTCGGAAGTGAGAAGACTAGTCGCCTTTCGGAAGTGAGACGGCTAGTCGCCTTTTCCTTCTGAGAATGCTAGTCGCCTTTCAGAAGTGAGAAGGCTAGTCGCCTTTTTCTTCTAAGAATGCTAGTCGCATTTCGGAAGTGAGAAGGCTAGTCGCCTTTCGGGATGATGAAGATCTTCAAGTCCACGAAGGAGATCTTCAAGCGCCGAAGGAGAATTCCGCAAAGGTCTGCAAGGAGCTCTCCCGGGTCCAGAAGTCAAAGTCCTTTCAAATGAAGCCCTGGGGCTCCTTTTATAGCTTTAGTCGGGGGCGGCCCGGTAATTTCGCCGTTGGCAGTTTCCATAAATGCTTGGTGGACGAATCATATTTTCCGATATGGGGCACACGGGTCGCCATTTTTCGTAAATGACCACCTTGCCCTTCGGGCAGTTTGGGCGGCTCGGGCAGTTCGGGCAGTTCTGTTGGAGGTGAAAAAGGCGACTGTCCGTTCCTGAAAAGTGAGAAGCCTGAAAGACAAAAAGTGAGAAGCCTGAAAGACAAAAAGTGAGAAGCCTGAAAGACAAAAAGTGAGAAGCCTGAAAGACAAAAAGTGAGAAGCCTGAAAGACAAAAAGTGAGAAGCCTGAACGCGCTCAGTAGCATTCTGAGAGCGCAACGAACATGGAAGTACTTTGAACGCGCTTGGAGGCGTTCTGAGCGTGCGTGAGCGCGGGGGCGTTCCGAGCGCGCTCAGAAACGTTCTGAGCGTGCAACGAACATGAGAGTGCTTAGAACGCGCTTGGAGGCATTCTGAGCGCGCTCAGAAGCGTTCTGAGCGCGCAACGAACATGAAAGTGCTTTGAATGCGCTTGGAGGCGTTCTGAGCGCGCGTGAGCGCGGAGGCGTTCTGAGCGCGCTCAGAAGCGTTCTGAGCGCGCAACGAACATGGAAGTACTTTGAACGCGCTTGGAGGCGTTCTGAGCGTGCATGAGCGCGGGGGCGTTCCGAGCGCGCTCAGAAACGTTCTGAGCGTGCAATGAACATGGGAGTGCTTAGAACGCGCTTGGAGGCGTTCTGAGCGCGCTCAGAAGCGTTCTAAGCGCGCAATGAACATGGAAGTGCTTAGAACGCGCTTGGAGACGTTCTGAGCGCGTGTGAGCGCGGTGGCGTTCTGAGCGCGCGTGAGCGCGGAGGCGGTCTGAGCGCGCTCGGAAGCGTTCTGAGCGCGCGTGAGCGCGGAGGCGTTCTGAGCGCGCGTGAGCGCGGAGGCGTTCTGAGCGCGCTCGGAAGCGTTCTGAGCGCGCGTGAGCGCGGAGGCGTTCAGAGCGAACGGTGGAGCGGGGAGTTGCCCCCCAAAGGGGGGACCGGGATCCTTCGGCGAGGGGAGGGCGCTGGACCGCACCCCGAGGAGGGTGGGTGCGGATTGGCCGCACCCCCAAGGGGGGGGTGCAGATTGGCCGCACCCCCAAAAGGGGGGGGGGTGCGGATTGGCCGCACCCCCCCAAGGAGGGATGCGGCTTGGCCGCACCCCAAGGGGGGTGCGTCTTGGCCGCACCCCAAGGGGGGTGCGTCTTGGCCGTACCCCCCCAAGGGGTGCGGCTTGCCCGCACCCCAAGGGGGGTGCGGCCTGGGGGGTGCGGCCAAGCCGCACCCCAAGGGGGGTTCGGCTTGGCCGCACCCCAAGGAGGGTGCGGCTTGGCCGCACCCCAAGTGGGGTGCGGCTTGGCCGCACCCCCCTGGGGGGTGCGACTTGGCCGGCCGCACCCCCAAGGGCGGCGCGGTCGGGGGGGGGGGGGGAGGGTGTAGCCTGCGTGCTACCGTGCTCTTTGACTGTCGACCCCTCCTTTCTTTTCCGGGGCTTTCTCCAGGTGCGTCCTAAGGCCTTTACGGGTGTACAACATAAGCCCCCCAAACCTTCGGAGTCCGAGTTCCGGAGCGAGGAGTTCGAAGGTTTTGATTTTTTCTGCGGCGACTTTTCCTATTGTCCCCTGTGCGGCGCTTTTCTGGTAGGAGCTGATGTCAGAGGGTGTTGGTTTTCCAAGGTCGTTGTGGGCTTGCTGCCCGGCTCTGATATCCGTATGGGCTGAGGGGTTTCTGCAAAATGACAGATTAGCTCACGCGGTTCTGAGCCCGCGGCTTTCACACAATAGAAAATTAGTTTGCGCAAGTCTGTGCTTGCGGCTTTTTTGCACGAGTCTGTGCTCGCGGCTTTGGTGCACGAGTCTGTGCTCGCGGCTTTGGTGCACGAGTCTGTGCTCGCGGCTTTAGTGCACGAGCCTTTGCTCGCGACTTTTTTGCACGGTTCTGTGCCCGCGATTTGGTGCACGAGTCTGTGCTCGCGGCTTTAGTGCACGAGCCTTTGCTCGCGACTTTTTTGCGCAGTTCTGTGCCCGCGGCTTTGGTGCACGAGTCTGTGCTCGCGGCTTTAGTGCACGAGCCTTTGCTCACGACTTTTTTGCGCGGTTCTGTGCCCGCGGCTTTGGTGCACGAGTCTGTGCTCGTGGCTTTGGCCGGTGAATAGCGGGTGTATTCAAACCGAGGGTGAACGCAGGGGGGGCAGGCCCCCACGACACCGGGACTCGACGACGGAGGAGAAGGGCGAACCTTCAATCGACGGCGGTGCAGAGTCCCCGGGGCAGGGCCCCGAAGCGGTACCTGCAGCAGAATGGATTGGAGCAAGTAGAATTTTATTAGAAGATGAATACTGATACATGCGCAAGTGTAATCTTGCGATCCCGGGGTTAACAAGTTTCTGAGACAGGCTTTATTGGGAGAGAAGATAGCGTTGAGCTTGCTCGAGTCTTTTCGGCCGTTTAGCTTGGGGGGCGACAGTGGCCTGGCGGTTGACCTTCGTTGGCCTTTTCCTGTGTCTCTTCGCGGAAGGCCTCCAGGTATCCTAATTGGACAAGGCGTTCGATTTCATCTTTCAGTCGGGCACATTGCTCCGTTCGGTGCCCTCGGCCTTTGTGGAAGTGGCAAAACTGGGATTGATCTCCCCTGTGCAAGGAGAGCTTTCTGGGCCAGTGGATGATCTTGCTATTACAGATTACTGACAATATGTGCTCGCGTGGTGTATTCAGCGGGGTGAAGCTCCGGAAGCCTTGACTTGCTGGCTCTCGGGGGCGGTCTGCTTGGTTCTGAGCGGGCAGTTCGGCTTCCTCGAGCTGTTGCTGCTGCCCCTTTCTCTTGCGGCTTGTATCGAAGGGCGGCGAGCCTGTCAGTGTCTGAAGTTTGTCTTTTCCAACTACTGCAGGAGTCGCTTGGCCTTTCCGTGCACCCTGCTTCTCGGACTTTGATTTCGGCGACGGGTTGCTGTTGATCCAGGGGAGCCTGGAGGCGGGTGTGTCGAAACCATGTATCGCGCTCCTGAGGATACTTCCTTTGCTGGCCATGCGTCCGGACACGAAAACGTCGTGGTCCATGGCGTCCAGTAGGAGGCTCCCGAATATTGTGTCGTAGGGGGAGTCTGCTTCGGCGACGACGAACTGTACATCGTACTGGACTGGTTCTGCGCGCGCCCCTACTTGTACGGGGAGGGTGATGATTCCTACGGTGGGTACCGTAGTTCCATCGGGGAGCTCTGCTTCGCTGGCCCGAAGCTTGAGGTTCCTGCTTAGGAGCTTGAGCCGAACTATTGCTTCTAGGAATAGAACGTTGAAGGAGATGCGGTGGGTTATCAATTCTTTCTTCAGCTCACAGGGGGGACTCCCTATGCTTGCGTCCAAGATGAAGTCCATCCATGCGCAGGGGCGCTCTTGGTGAAAATTTGTGCCGATTTTCTCCGATTGCTCGTTCCGCTCTTCCTCCCCTAGGAGGGGTGGTTCGCTTGCACCGGGCTTTTCTTCTTCTTGGATCTTTGTCGAGTGTGTCTCGTACTGTTCGCCGAACAGTTGGGACAACTCGGTGAAGTTGTGTATCGCTCCGCTTGGCAGGGCTTGATACCAGCGGAGGGCGTCTCCGCGCAGTGTCTTGGTGAAGATCTTGCATCTGATCTGATCGGGAAGTCCGTGTATCCGCATCGTTACCAAGAAGTGGTTAATGTGCTCGTAGGGGTCTTCTACTCCGTGGAACTCCTTATAGTGCAGGAACTTTAGCCATGGCGGAACTGGGTATGCCAAAATTGTCTTTGATAGTGGAGATCGCTTTTGTTGATATTTGTCATTGTTCGGGTCCTGCCTTCCTGCGGGAGGGGTCGGTTTGCCAGTCGATCCAGGCCAAGGGTGCCGGATGGGCGCAGCGATGAGCGCTCCTTTCACCGGGCTCTCTTGAATTGAGGAGCTGTATGCGTCGGATAGTTCAGGGGAGGTGTCCACTCTTGCTGGTTCCGAGAATTCTGGCGAAGCGGGTATTGCGCTCGGAAATTCTTTGCTTAGAATTTGGGAATCCATTCCCACAGACGGCGCCAAACTGTTGCGGAACGGTTAGGGCTCTTGGTAGACCGGTCCACTTGAACCACCTTAGCTCGTGAGTGAACTAAGCGCGCGAACAGTCAATTTGAGATTTGTCGAGTACGCTGGGACTTTTTAACGTGGAAAACCCGGAAAGGGTAAAAAATCACGCGGCCGGATCTGTGCCGACCAAACTTCACTATCTTCTGGGGGGTTACAATTTGGACGCTAGAACTCGAGCGCGACAGGCCGCTGCTCGTTACAATGATGGAGAGAGAGAGAGAACTCCGAGGGTGACAGGCCACCTCTCGGAAAATTAAGTCTTTTTCCCTTCTGAGAATGCTAGTCGCCTTTCGGAAGTGAGACGGCTAGTCGCCTTTTCCTTCTGAGAATGCTAGTCGCCTTTCGGAAGTGAGAAGGCTAGTCGCCTTTTTCTTCTGAGAATGATAGTCGCCTTTCGGAAGTGAGAATGCTAGTCGCCTTCCGGAAGTGAGACGGCTAGTCGCCTTTTCCTTCTGAGAATGCTAGTCGCCTTTCGGAAGTGAGAAGGCTAGTCGCCTTTTTCTTCTGAGAATGCTAGTCGCCTTTCGGAAGTGAGACGGCTAGTCGCCTTTTCCTTCTGAGAATGCTAGTCGCCTTTCGGAAGTGAGAAGGCTAGTCGCCTTTTTCTTCTGAGAATGCTAGTCGCCTTTCGGAAGTGAGAAGGCTAGTCGCCTTTTTCTTCTGAGAATGCTAGTCGCCTTTCGGAAGTGAGAAAGCTAGTCGCCTTTCGGAAGTGAGACGGCTAATCGCCTTTTCCTTCTGAGAATGCTAGTCGCCTTTCAGAAGTGAGAAGGCTAGTCGCCTTTTTCTTCTGAGAATGCTAGTCGCCTTTCGGAAGTGAGAAGGCTAGTCTCCTTTCGGGATGATGAAGATCTTCAAGTCCACGAAGGAGATCTTCAAGCGCCGAAGGAGAATTCCGCAAAGGTCTGCAAGGAGCTCTCCCGGGTCCAGAAGTCAAAGTCCTTTCAAATGAAGCCCTGGGGCTCCTTTTATAGCTTTAGTCGGGGGCGGCCCGGTAATTTCGCCGTTGGCAGTTTCCATAAATGCTTGGTGGGCGAATCATATTTTCCGATTTGGGGCACACGGATCGCCATTTTTCGTAAATGACCACCTTGCCCTTCGGGCAGTTTGGGCGGCTCGGGCAGTTCGGGCAGTTCTGTTGGAGGTGAAAAAGGCGACTGTCCGTTCCTGAAAAGTGAGAAGCCTGAAAGACAAAAAGTGATAAGCCTGAAAGACAAAAAGTGAGAAGCCTGAAAGACAAAAAGTGAGAAGCCTGAAAGACAAAAAGTGACAAGCCTGAAAGACAAAAAGTGAGAAGCCTGAAAGACAAAAAGTGAGAAGCCTGAAAGACAAAAAGTGAGAAGCCTGAACGCGCTCAGTAGCGTTCTGAGCGCGCAACGAACATGGAAGTACTTTGAACGCGCTTGGAGGCGTTCTGAGCGTGCGTGAGCGCGGGGGCGTTCCGAGCGCGCTCAGAAACGTTCTGAGCGCGCAACGAACATGTGAGTGCTTAGAACGCGCTTGGAGGCATTCTGAGCGCGCTCAGAAGCGTTCTGAGCGCGCAACAAACATGAAAGTGCTTTGAACGCGCTTGGAGGCGTTCTGAGCGCGCGTGAGCGCGGAGGCGTTCTGAGCGCGCTCAGAAGCGTTCTGAGCGCGCAACGAACATGGAAGTACTTTGAACGCGCTTGGAGGCGTTCTGAGCGTGCGTGAGCGCGGGGGCGTTCCGAGCGCGCTCAGAAACGTTCTGAGCGCGCAATGAACATGGGAGTGCTTAGAACGCGCTTGGAGGCGTTCTGAGCGCGCGTGAGCGCGGAGGCGTTCTGAGCGCGCTCAGAAGCGTTCTAAGCGCGCAACGACATGGAAGTGCTTAGAACGCGCTTGGAGACGTTCTGAGCGCGTGTGAGCGCGGTGGCGTTCTGAGCGCGCGTGAGCGCGGAGGCGTTCTGAGCGCGCTCGGAAGCGTTCTGAGCGCGCGTGAGCGCGGAGGCGTTCTGAGTGCGCTCGGAAGCGTTCTGAGCGCGCGTGAGCGCGGAGGCGTTTAGAGCGAACGGTGGAGCGGGGAGTTGCCCCCCAAAGGGGGGACCGGGATCCTTTGGCGAGGGGAGGGCGCTGGACCGCACCCCGAGGAGGGTGGGTGCGGATTGGCCGCACCCCCAAGGGGGGGTGCGGATTGGCCGCACCCCCCCAAGGGGGGATGCGGCTTGGCCGCACCCCAAGGGGGGTGCGGCTTGGCCGCACCCCCCAAGGGGGGATGCGGCTTGGCCGCACCCCAAGGGGGGTGCGGCTTGGCCGCACCCCAAGGGGGGTGCGGCTTGGCCGCACCCCAAGGGGGGTGCGGCTTGGCCGCACCCCAAGGGGGGTGCGGCTTGGCCGCACCCCCCTGGGGGGTGCGACTTGGCCGGCCGCACCCCCAAGGGCGGCGCGGTCGGGGGGTGTAGCCTGCGTGCTACCGTGCTCTTTGACTGTCGACCCCTCCTTTCTTTTCCGGGTCTTTCTCTAGGTGCGTCCTAAGGCCTTTACGGGTGTACAACAGTACTTAAAATATTTACGGCATTTGACAACAAACGAATGTTTTTTATTGTATTAATCTGCATTTGAACACATGTATTTGTATGAAATTGAATGCAAAATGATGGTACATAAGTTTTAGAGTTTGATGTATGCACACACATATATACACATATACATACCTTCCACAGATGGGCCAAAAATGCGCGCTCGGGCGGAAAATGTGCGTCCGGGCAGAAAATGCGCCCTCGGGCAGAAAATTGTGCGCCCGGATGGAAAAATGTGCGCCCGGGCGAAAAATGCGCGCCCAGCCGAAAAATGCGCGCCCGGGCCGAAAAATGCGCGCGGGCGGAAAATGCGCGCCCGAACCTAAAAATGCGCGCCTGGGAAATGCGCGTCAGGGCAAAAAATGCGCACCCTAGCCAAAAATGTGCGCTCGGGCGGAAAATGCACGCCCGGGCCGAAAAGTGCATGCCCTAGCCGGAAAAGGCGCACCCGGCCGGAAAAATGCGAGCCCTAGCGGAAAAATGCGCACCCAGGTGAAAAATGCACAATGCGCGCCCGGACGAAAATGCGCGCCCGGGCTGAAAAATGCGCGCCCGGGCGGAAAATGCGCGCCCGGGCGGAAAAACGGGCGAAAAATGCGCGCCCGGGCAGGAAATGCGCGCCCCGGGCGGGAAAATGCGCCCGGGCGGGAAAATGCGCGCCCGGGCGGAAAATGAGCGGTCGGGCGAAAAATGGCCTCCCGGGCGGAAAATGCGCTCTCGAGCGCAAAAATGCGAAAATTCGTGCCCGGGCGAAAAAATGTATCGCCAAGAGAACTGGATCGTCGGGAGAAATACTAGGGTTTCCGCCGTGTTGTCGAACTGGATCGGGAGGATGAAAATATTTTCGCAGCGTCAACTGTGTATTGGGATGAAAAAATATTTTTCGAAAAGGTTAAAAAGTAAGAGGCCCGCGACTTTTTAAAAAAAAGGAGAAAAAAGAATTTTGGGCGATAGATTTCCCCATCGATAGACGATCCAAACGGTTTATTAAGTGTAGTGGCGTTTTCTAGAAAACGGAAATGAGCTAGCTAAAAAGCTCTCCCAAGCAGGCCCTATAGGGGCTGTTTGGGAGAGCGGTGGCGGGAAAAGGAGTGGTAGCAGAAGGAGGGTAGTAGGAAAAGGAGCTATTGAAAAGGGTCTATTGTAAATGATGATCTGTTTGAGTGAACTCTGATTGCAGTGCTTTTCAGAAAAGAGAAGCACATTACAAACTGTTTGGCAAAACTAGACATAAACAAATAAAATAAATTCATAAATGTGCGCCCGGGCGAAAAAATGCGCGCTCGTGCAGAAAATGCGCGCCCGGGCGGAAAATGCGCGCCCGGGCGGAAAAATGCGCCCCGGGCCAGAAAATGCGCGCCCCGGGCGGGAAAATGCGCGCCCGGCAGGAAAATGCCCGCCCCAGGCAGGAAAATGCGCGCCCGGCGCGAAAATTGTGCTCGGGCGGAAAATGCGCGCCCGAACCTAAAAATGTGCGCCCGGGAAATGTGCATCAGGGCGGAAAATGCGCGTCTGGGCCAAAAATGCGCGCTTGGGCGGAATATGCACTCCCGGGCCAAAAAATGTGTGCCCGAGCCGAAAACGGCGCGCTCGCCGGAAAATGCGCGCCCTTGCGGAAAAATGTGCGCCCAGGTGAAAACTGTGCGCCCGGGCGAAAAACTGCGCGCCCGGGCGGAAAATGCGGTCCCGAGCGGAAAATGCGTGCCCGGGCGGAAAATGCGCGCCCGGGCGGAAAAATGTTCGCATGGGCGAAAAATGTGCGCATTGGCGAAAAATGCGATCCCGAGCCGGAAAATGCGCGCCCAGACGGAAAATGCTCGCCTGGGAGGAAAATGTGCGCCATGGGCGGGAAAATGAGCGCACGGGTGGTAAAATGAGCGTGTGACGACCCAGGATTTACCCTGTCTTCGCGCTGGACTATTCCTAGCTTCCTGGGCTTTACCTGGCACCGTCACTGGGCTGCAGCCCAAGTACCCAACCCCTCTCTGGCCTACTTCTGGGCACAGCGGGTTGTTGTGGGTCTCTGCCCCCCTTTTGATGAGTAAACTCCATAGTTCAGCGTGCCTACGGGGACTTCCCAGCGTGCCTACGGGGACTCCATAGTGCAGCTCAATTGGTGATGAGAAGTGAAAGAACTCCATAGTTAAGCGTGCTCAGGCTATAGAAATTTCGGGATGGGTGACCTCCTGGGAAGTCCCCGTAGGCACGCTGAACTATGGACTTTATTCATCAGGGGGGGGGGGGGGGGGTGCAGAGACCCCCAACAACCCGCTGTGCCCGGAAGTAGGCCAGAGATGTAAGACCCCTTTTTTTTTTCTTTTCAAACAACCGGGTCTTAGGCCCAGAACCGCCGCTTTGCGGTGACACCTTCACTCGGAAAGGTCGCCACTACAAAACGCCGATCCTGCCGGCCAAATCGATCACAAAGAAAAGTGCATTAAAGAAGACAAGTCCACAAAATCAACATGAAATATAAATCTATAAATGTCCACATGGTATAACTGAAATAACCAAGTTACAATAATAAATGGCTCGTGCCCTGAACATCATATCCTCACTACGTGATCACTCGCGGAAGCTAACTACTAATCACTCATAGATCCTAAAACTGGAGCTCCTGTACTAGACTAGCCCGCCTCCGTCTGCACCGGCCTCTGATGTTGCTGCTTCTCCTCGATCCCCTAAAATGATATGGTCCACCGACCGTTAGTCAAAAAGACTAAGCCTTATGTTCCCCACCCCACCCCAATGACTCCTAGGTACCGTGCGGGAGGGATGAAGCGGAGGACAACAAGGGGTATAATCAAAAACAGATGACAACGGATCTAGTCTACAGGAAATGTTCTACACTACACATGTGATTATATATAAAATTGAAGCAGCAAATAAAGCATAGTAAAAGCAGGTAAAGAGTAAGTAAAGTGTAGTAAGACAATAGTAATAGAAAAGTAACCATTGATTTATAGGAATGCCCATACAAACCTATAGACCAAGAGGTCGTTTAGCAAGGCCTATCATATAAGAAGTCCCATAACCGACTTATACGATAGGGGTAGGGGTTGAAATGCAATGTTTATGCTATGACAGGCAAGGTATGCAGTTTATGCTATGTTCATACAAGTGCAACTCACACACTTCGACTCTATGCGCATTGACCTTTAGTTCCCCCTTTTTGGAGCTAGCTAGACTCCCAGGATACTCCCGTAGTGGCAAACGGAAGCGGTGGGTTGGGCCTCGCCCACCTCTAGGTTGGTATTCACACTACCCTACCTAGACCTATCGTACGCCTCAACGCAAAACCGCGGAGCATTTGCGTACTCTTACTGACTGGACCACCAGACTTTCAAGGCTAAGTGCAATTCCACACTTGCCGAGTCAACGTATTGACGTCGGTGTGAACGACCGTCCAATACCGGAGACCCACCACCTTCGTGCACATGCAACATGTTCTACTATATCCCGAGCCATAAAATCCCCGGGCTAACCTGCCCGTCATCGTAACCTTCCGAGCCACCGGCTCGCCGGACCAACCCGTCCGCACCAACAACATTACTGAGTCACAAGCTCACTAGACTAACTAGTCTGCCGCTACAACCACCGAGCCTACCTCTCGTAAGACATAACCAACTAACATTCCCGTGATAACGGGGTGTGGGTGAGTGTATTATTAAGTTAATCTTGTATAACAACTTCTTACTCCTACGACTTATAATTAATCTTGGACTTCCCGAGGATTACCCTGTAAGGGGCTCGCTACGGTACTAGGAGCCACAATGGGATGAAACCCAAAGCTCCCTTTCTCAAGACACTTAGTGTTATTGGTATCTACCCGTAAGAATACCCTCTTTGTCATTACTCTTGGATTAACCCTAAGTGACTTATAACCTTCTAAGACGACCTTTCGTCGACCCCGAGTGCAACTTACCTCTAACTCACCAAGCACACCTTTACCATCTATAATCCTTCTTGTTGACCATCATACCTTCTCAACTAAACTAGATAAACCAACTACCTCCCACTCCCTCCTAAGGATCCACTTGATTCTCAAATTTCACAGTTTTACTATACGCAGACCAAGTGAGTTATATGAGTTGCATAAGAGGAGGTACTCCAAATATTCATCCAATTGACCCAAAATTATTACTGGGAGTCTATCATGATATCATATGACTAAAACCAGAGAATCATAATTTTCCTATATATTTGGCATTTAATTTAATTTCTCCAAACATTTGCCAGGTCTGAAAATGAGCATGAAGTATAAGGAATTCTTATGATATGGCTCTCCAAATATTATGATAATTCTAGGATGACAAAATAATTACAAATACAACATATCATATTTTTACAGTAAGAATTTGTCCTCTAATTTAATTATTTACCATCTGTCCAAAATTGTAGTTTTATGAAGGAACCACAAAAAACCTCAACACTAAAATTCTGGGAAAATTATCAAACTATTGTATTCATCAGAAAAGGCTACTGACTAAGTTTCAGAATTTAAGGAAATCATTTCCTCACTAAAATAAACACTTAAAGAAAACCTCAAATTAAATAAACTGTGAAGTAGCCCACTGATTTAAGTCTTCAAAAATTCTATACAAATTCACAGAGCTTTCTAATGTTCTGAAATATTCTATCACCAATTTGCACAATTTAACAATGAGTTTTGGACCCTCAAATATTTTTCTTAAGTCTAAGGCTTCATTTGGTTTAGCGGTTGCGGTTGTAAAGGGAGCTGTTGAAAAGGGAGGTTTGGAAATGGAGCTGGTGGAAACTGATGGGTGGAAATGGAGATCTGTTTGGGTAATCTCTGTTTTCAGAGCTATTCAAAACAGAGAAGCATTTGGAAAAACTGTGGTGGCGTTTTGTTAATAAATTTTATAATTTTTTTAAAAAAAAAATTATAAGAAAAAAAAATTATATAAGAACATATACACGAGTCACAGTTCAAACATATACAAGAACACATGCCACAGTTCAAACATATACGAGAACTCCAAATACTTCTAATAAGATGTAAACAACCAAATAGTGAATAATCAAAATACAACAAGTTACTACGCATCAGCGGCCACATCAATTCAAGCTCTTTGTAGTTGTTCGGCAATGGAGTCGCGCAATGCCATCATCTCATCCACCCCTACCCGAATCCCTCTAACATGGTCTCCACCCTCACTTTCATTAATCTGTCCTGTTGTTCTCTGAAGGCCCACCGGGTAAATGAAGTTCTCGTCTTCATCGCAGGCACGAAAATGGGTGTCTGAGCGGGATGGATGCCTTCGAATGTAATTATGTAAAGCCATTGTTGTAATGACAATGTCCCGTTGTTTTGCCAAACTGTACGGTGGCATATCTCTCAGTATTTTCCACTTCTTCTTCCATACACCGAATGAACGTTCTATGACACTGCGTAGTGACGAGTGAGCCTGGTTGAATATTTCCCGTCGCCCTTGTATTGGCCTACTGCCCCGTCTAAAATCCGGTAAATGATATCGTGTGCCTGAATATGGTTTTAAAAACCCACGTTGTAGTGGATACCCGGCATCCACTACATAATATTTGCCTGCGAAAATTTATATTGAATGTTATATGTCAATATTATAGATTACAAGTGTCAAAATTATTTTTAAAAATGTAGTGAATATTAAAAGCTCACCAGGTGGCGGATATGGAAAATTAAAACTTGGGTCCATAAGAGCCTGCTGAAATATACGGCTATCATGAGTTGAACCCTCCCAGCCTGCTAATGCAAAAGTATAGCACATGTTGAAATCACACACCGCCATGACATTCTGTGTAGTGGTACCATGCCGGCCAATGTAAGCAACTTGTTGATCAGCAGGAACTCGAGCGTCAACATGTGTTCCATCAATCGCTCCTATGCAATCTTTAAAGAATGGCATGTAGCGAGCATCATTTAAGATTTGTGGGGGAATATTCATAAAAAGAGGATCTGCAGGCCTAATAACATCAGCAGACATTCGCTTAATTGCTATGATACCCCTTGAAAAAAATCTACTGATCGTTTCTGTGGAGTGTTGAAATCGCTCGCTAGCAAGTTGCATGCTTACGTTATGACCTAAAATGTGCAGAGTTACCGCGAGCACTTCACGTGCTAGAGTTCTCCTGCTTCCTTGCAACCCATATTGTTGTGTGAGTAGTAGAAGCAAGTCATTGAAAATTACCTTGGACATTCTAAGGGCACTAAAAAACCTGACCGGGTGGCCATTGAGTAGTTCACCAATCCATCTTGCCCCTGTTTGAGTAGAAGTCATGCAAGGTATAATAGAGGATCCTGTAGATCTGCTCAAGTGATAATTAATTTCTAACACCGTTTGACGCCCAGCCACTACTCTAGTACGGTTATACCGGCCAGCTACTTGTACTTGAATCTCCTCATCAGAACTATCGACATCATCACTGGAGGCCATAATCTGTGTCAAATACATACAACATCATTTGCGAACAAGTATTAATAAGAGCTATTATAGAACACAACATATAAAATATTCCAACACAGCATATAAAATAGTCCAAAACAGCAAATAAAATGTCCAACACATGACACAGTAATAGAAGATGCAAGTGAACCAAAGAAATCAACTAATTTGTCTTGTTCGCAAAACAAGACTCCAGCCACTCCACTCGTCGATCCTTTCGCATGCTCATGAAAGTCTCGCGGTTGTGTTTGTCCCTCAGAAACAGAAGACAGTAGTGGTAGAAGTCTTTTCTAGCAACATCCATAACCTCTGGAATGTTCTCGATCTCCGAGATAGCCTCTGGAATGGTGTACAATGAGGAAGAAATCTGAATAGGTGGGGGCTCCATCATGCAACGCCCAATAATGCGTGAAGTTTCTGCTAGCTCGTCCATCGTGGAACTCCTCGCCCTTTTGAAGCTATTCTTGTTTTTCCCCTTGGCCGGTCGTTTCTCCCTCGCATCTACAGAACCAGGAGAGTCGAAATTGTCTTGTGTGGCATCTCCGTCAGGCAACGCATGTTCATCGATAGATTCATGGTCGAAATTCCTAGAATTTGGTGCCCAAGCCAGATCTCCACCTGCTACTACCTGCCCAAACATCATGTGTAGCTTTTCCTCTAGCTCTGGAGCAATGCCTGAAAACTGAAATTTTCTAGCTCCATTAACAACCTGAAATGAAAATCAGGATTATTAGTACATAAAAATCTACAATAATAAAGTTAAAAAAACAATCCTTTAAAAAATAATACCTTCAGGCGTTCCTTCCACCAATCTTCTGAAGCAGCTATAGTCTTCCGAATAGGATCCCATCCCAAACCTGTTTCACGGCCCTTAAGATCGCGCCATAATTTCCAATCCTTTTTAAGCTGATCCCACTTATTTTTCATTTGAGTTCGATCATAAGCCTTACCGGTCCGAGCAAAGAAATTGGTTGTTAGGTTATTCCACCCATCCCTACTAAAGTGGGTGGTGGGACGATTACCCAACTCTATTTCTTTCAAACATAAGTCACAAAAAATCATAACATCATTGGAGTCCCAATTTGCACTCACACCACCTTCTTTGTGTTTACCCATATTCCTACAAAAGTCTTTTAAAACATCACCCACAACACACAGTATAATCACATAAAAAAGTAAACACTTAACACACACAATCACTTTTAGGCACACACATAATCACTTAACACACACAAAAATACTTAACACACACACACACAAAAGTACTTAACATACACACACACACACACACAATCACATAAGCAATCACATACACACACACACACACAACACACACACACACACAAATATGCTTATGTGATGTGTGTGTGGAGCTGTTACACATTCTGCTCAAGCAGTGAATTAGTGATGGCACTGAACAGAAAAATACTGAGAAAGATACTCGCTAGAGGAACCACTAGGATGAGGATTATAGGAAATGGAAAATATACAGCCATATAAAAACTAGCCTTTGAAAGATAGATCCTTTAAAATACTCTTCTTAATGCAAATCTTATATAATTCACGTTCAAGTTTCAGTTCTTTAGCATATTCGAGAAATGAAAAAATCGCAATTATTCAAATTTCACATGGAAGAAAAGATAAAGAATTGATTTGGTAAAATCATTGAATCCAATATGCAACTTGGACTAAAGCTTTTGGTGTACTTTTCAAGTTTCAGTATGATCTGATAGAAGGTAGAGAATGGGGTGTGCAATGATGCTTCCATATAGGTGAACAATGATTATCAGACTCGATGTAAATTTTATTTCAACAGTATACTCTAAATGTCATCCATGGTGTATTGTATGTTAATTCCAGCTTAGCATGGAAGTGAGAGTTGTACAAAAAAATAAAGCACAAAGCTGAATTGAGCAAGAATGGCAGCATACTTGATCAAAGTCATCATTAGACTCCAAACTATTTGAGAACGACTTAAGATTCATTCTTATAGAAGAGGAGTATATCAATGTAAGGACCCACTTATATGGCCCCATTTGGAGCATCTAGTATAGCTTAGTCCAAGATTGTGGTTTAAAGTTGAGACGTCACTTCTCACAACTATAAATATGTGTACATGTCACATAAGCAATCACATAAGCAATCACATAAGCAATCACATACGCAATCACATAAACACACACACACACACAATCACATAAGCAATCACATACACACACACACACACACATCACATACACACACACACTCAAAAAAACACATACACAAAAATACTTAACACACACACACACAACACACACACATAAACACATAAACAATCACATACACTTAACACACACACACACACACAATCACATAAACAATCACATACACACACACACACAAATACTTAACACACACACACACAAAAATACTTAACACACACACACAATCACATAAGCACTACACTACACATTCACATACAATCATTCACACACACAACACACACATACACAACACACACACACACACACACACACACACACACACACACACACACACACACACACACACTTAACACACAAAACACACAACACACACATACACAACACACACACACACTTAACACACACAACATCCACACAACACAACACACACACATAAAAACATACACAATCAATTAACACACACACACACACACAACATACAAACACTTAACACACACAACATACACACAACACAACACACCACATACAAACATACACAATCAATTAACACACACACACACACACACACACACACACAAGATACACAAGCACTTAACACACATACAGCACACAACATACAACACATGCATACACACAACACAACACACAACATTCAAACATACACAATCAATTAACACACACACACACAACATACAAACACTTAACACACACAACATACACACAACACAACACACAACACACAACACATGCGTATAACACAAACACATTCCACACACACAAACACAACACACAAGATACACAACACACACACACACATTCAAACACTCAATACACACACACACACATTCAAACACAAACACACACACACACACACACACTCATACACTCAATACACATTCACATAGACACACAATCACACACACACACACACACACACACACACAACTAATATACACAAAAATAATCACATACACACACACACATTCAAATGCACACACACACACACACACAAATCTACACATAATAATACACACACAAATCTACACAAGCACATACACAATAATCAACACATAATCATATGCATAGCTTTGAAAGGGGGAGATATATTACCTGTTGTTTACTGCTGCAGATCAGGGAGCAATGGCGCAGAGAAGATGCAGGATTGGAGAAGATCACGAGCCCAGCAGATCTGGTGCCTGTCGTGTATTCTGTCGAAGACAAGCTGTGGATGTGCGGAGAAGAGGAGTCGTGGATGCCGGGAAAACGAGATGGAGTCGGCGATGTCGAGCGATTTTGCCGGAGAAGATAAGCAATGTCGAGCGATGTCGCCGGAGAAGACACGGGATGTCGAGCTTGGAGGTCCGCAGATGCTGAGCGATGATGCCGGAGAAGACACGGGATGTCGAGCGATGTCGCCGGAGAAGACACGTGATGTTGAGCGATGATGCCCTAGCGCGCGGAGAGAATAGCCAAACGCGATAAACTGGAGATCCTAGCTCCAGCGAGACGCGATCCTTTTTGCGTGCCGCGGCTTTTGCTGGAGGTTCGAAAAGGAGGCGCAAAAACAAATACTCCTACGCCGTCGGTTGCGTTTGGGGAAAACGAGATGGAGCCAAAACGCTTACCCAAATGATGCCTAAATCAAAACAGGTGCCTTGTGAAAGAAGTACTGATTAAATCATTTAATAAATTCACAAAAAAAGTTACCAAAGGTGTATATCATGATAACATAGACACTACCCAAGTTTCATCATCATCCAAGGCATTTTGTCCTGTAATCATCTTTTATAAGAAATTTCTCTAAAGGGATTATGACCTAATTCAAAGGGAATAATTGCTCCCAAAATTCTTATAAAATTACCCAGGGCCTATTTATATCCTATGAACTTATCCACCTAGTTTCATAACCATCCAGAGACTTTTGACCACATGGCCTTCACAAGGTTCTAAATGCACACCTAGGAATAAAACTAGTGTTCTAGGGCTTAATCACCTCTACACCACCTCAAACCACTCATGGGGATACTTCAGGTGATCCTAAACCAGTGGACAAGGTTCCATCTCATGGTGAGGAGATTTGACCACAAAATTCCAAGATAAACACCATGCCTTAACTTGTCCCAACTTGACCTAACTTGGGTTTACAAATTACCCAACCAAAAAAGTCCCAATTGGGCTGCGATTTTTACCTGGAACATAACTTAACCCTAAAATGCACCCACCAAAATTTGGAGGGCATTGGAGGTCTTTTGACCCACTAATTAATTATTAGATTATTTATGAAATTATTTCAAAAACCTTAGAAAAAGGGTCTCTTAAAAATCCCATCTTTTAGTATGTTGTGTGGGTGCAAGAGACTAGTCTAGGTTTTAAATATCAAGGTCATATCATCTACCAATAAAAAGATATGAAATAAAGAGTGACTGCCCTACCCTAGGGACCAGTCCCACCATTTTGTCTCTACAGGGAGCTACATTACTCCTTTTGGGCTGAAACAAATTTTAAACTAAGTTAGACTCTAAGGGCTACAACTTTGGTGTTGGACACTTTTTAATCAAAGGTGATCTAGTATTTTTAAAAATTAAAATGAACTACAGCAAAAAGGTGTGACAGAAAATCATATAAACATTTAAACTTGTAACTGAATTCTCGTTCGACGAAAATAATACAGCGCTCGACGAAAGCTGAACACATCTTCGGTCGACGAAATCCACCTGCGCTCGACGAAAGATGAACACCTCCCGTTCGACGAATTATTCGTTCGACGAATTATTTCCTGCGGTCGACGAAGTTGACATCTAACCGTGTTCGACTAAGTTAACGTATAACAGCGTGCGACGAACGCTGAACACATCAGCGTTCGATGAAATATTCGCTCGACTAAATCAGAGCATAACAGCGCTCGACTAATACAGAGTTAAACAGCGCTCGACGAAAACCTTTCGTTCGACTAAATTTTAATATTCAGCGCTCGACTAAATTCTATTATATTAGCGTTCGACTAACAGCTTCGTTCGACGAACTTATACTCCCGTTCGACTAATTAAATGAAATTACGTAAACAGTATAACATTGAATATAAGATCTTGCACAGATCTTGAAGCACCTTTGGACGGTATCAGGCCGTCTTCTTCCTCCAGTCAACAGCTGGGATCAACCGCGCCTGGGATGCCTTCCTCCTTGTTTTCCCAGCCACCTAAGCGCCGCCCCTGCCGGCCAATGCCACCACCACCTTCGTCGAGGTGGTGGCTGGAGATTAACGGTGGTTGGCCGGCCAGAGGTGGCCGGAACAGGGATTTGGAGGCGGGATTTAAGCTCCAAAAACGGAGCTCTCGGCCTACCAGATTGGGGGCCAATTGGCTCCAATCCTTGCAGCCAACTCGATAAGATCTATCCACTGAGAGAGAGGAGAAGAACCAGACCTATATGGAGGTTTGATTCCTTGCCGATTTCTTGCTGGCCATGGCCGACCTGGAGCTTTTGGTGCCATGCCGATTCCTGCTCCCGATGCTCGATTTCTCCAAGTAAAAGGGGAAAAACCACTCCTCTCAGTCCTCTGAAGCTTTAAAGGGATCAATTAGGAGAGGGGGAGGTTACAGCCTTGAAAACCACTAATGGCCATCAAACCTAATTTTCGGCCATGGTGAAATCCATTGAATTCAACCATCTCGAGGGCTGGAAAACCCCTTAAACTTCTTGTAACAGCCAGAGGAGATGAATGGAGGGTGAGGGGAGATGAATGAGGGATCAATTTGCCTTGAATGCCATTAATCCTCCTTTAATGGCCACTTTCTCTCTCTTCAAATTAGGGGAAACTCCCAATTTCTCTCTCCTAGTCACCAATTACATAATTTAAGTGGTAAATTCAGTAATTACTAGGCCCACCAGATGGTGGACCTCTTTAGTTGGGCCTAGCCCAAATGGATTGGGCTTGATGAGGTTAAATTAGGGTAATTTGACCTAAATTAAGCTTGAGTTGACTTTGGTCAAATTAACCAATTGGGTTGACCCCAAAGGGTGGCTAGGGCTCCATTGGCTTCCTTTAAGGGTTAGGAAGGTATATGTATGGTCAAGGTTCAAGGTGGGGCCCTAAAGTCCAACCCTATACTTGTTAATTGGAAATTGCTATTTGCAGACCAAGGTGGTTTTCTCCTCCTCACCTAAATTCACATGGTCTTGAGCTCTTCTATGGTTTTGTCATGACCTAGTCATGGCAAAACCAACTTAGGGGTCTAGCTGTTTGGGGGATGTTACAAGAGAGGGGTTGGGTGCTTGGGCTGCAGCCCGGTGACGGTGCCAGGTAAAGCCCAGGAAGCCAGGAATAGTCCTGCGCGAAGTCAGGGTAAATCCTGGGTCTTCACAATAAAAGTGCACTTTTTATTGTGACAACCCAGGATTTACCCTGACTTCCTGCGCGAAGTCACATAAAAGTGCACTTTTATTGTGACGACCCAGGATTTACCCTGACTTCGCGCAGGACTATTCCTGGCTTCCTGTGCTTTACCTGGCACCGTCACCGGGCTGCAGCCCAAGCACCCAACCCCTCTCTGGCCTACTTCTGGGCACAGCGGGTTGTTGGGGGTCTCTGCCCCCCCTTTTGATGAGTAAACTCCATAGTTCATCTGCCTACGAGGACTTCCCAGGAGGTCACCCATCCCGAAATTTCTCTAGCTCGAGCACGCTTAACTGAGAAGTAAAAGAACTTCATAGTTAAGCGTGCTCGGGCTAGAGAAATTTCGGGATGGGTGACCTCCTGGGAAGTCCCCGTAGGCACGCTGAACTGTGGAGTTTACTCATCAAAAGGGGGGGGGGGCAGAGACCCCCAACAACACGCTGTGCCCGTAAGTAGGCCAGAGAGGGGTTGGGTGCTTGGGCTGCAGCCCGGTGACGGTGCCAGGCAAAGCCCAGGAAGCCAGGAATAGTCCTGCACGAAGTCAGGGTAAATCCCGGGTCGTCACAGCGCGCCCGGGCGGAAAATGTGCGGTCGGGCAAAAAATGCCCTCCTGGGCAAAAAATGCGCGCCCAGGCGAAAATATGCGAAAATTTGTGCCCGGGCGAAAAATGTATCGTCAGGAGAACTGGATTGTCGGGAGAAACACTAGAGTTACCGCCGTGTTGTCGAACTGGATCGGGAGGTGGAAAATATTTTCGTAGCGTCAACAGTGTATCGGGATGAGAAAATATTTTTCGAAAATGTTGAAAAGTAGGAGGCCCGTGACTTTTCAAAAAGATGAGAAAAAGGAGTTTTGGGCGATAGCTTTCCCCACCGGTAGACAATTCAAACGGTTTATTAAGTGTGGCGGCGTTTTCTAGAAAACAGAAAGGAGCTAAGAAACTCTCTCAAACAGGCCTTTAGTCTTTGTTTGGTATAATGGCGGCGGTCATGAAGGCGGTGGTAAAACGTCATTCATGAATGCTCACCTAAGGAACTTCATCCACTTGAACATAAAAGTGGATGAACATAAAAGTGAATGAAGTTCCTTAGGTGCCCGTTCACGAATGACGATTTTACCACCACGTTCACGACCACCGCCGTCGTGCGAAACAGAGCCTCAAAGGAGCGCAAAACGTGCAAGCTTGAGCTTGGAGATACAAGATGATGCTACGATAGATCCGACAAGACATAATAGAGGTTGCTTCATGTATAATTAGGATAATTGTCAGTGGTTTAATTTCTATTGTGTCTATATTAATTGGTTGTGACCGTCATTTTGAGGTTTTCAAACCCATGAAAGTAAAATTAGAGTCTATTGCTCAACATGGACCCAAGAGTATTCTAGAAATCATAAATATTTTGTCACTAAAAACTAATTTTTTTGTGGCAAAATATATTTTAGCACAAATATTATTTCCCTAATAATAACAATAATAAATGTGAAACAAATATATAACATCGGCTCATATACCAACAGTTAAGATTAAATTATACCTGTTGCGGATCGCTCGGGTGCTCTGGTAGACCGGTCGAATTGAACCACCTTAGCTCAGAAGCGAACCAAACGAGCAAACAGTCGATGAGTGAATTAGTAGGTGACACGAGGACTTTTAACGTGAAAAACCTGGAAATGGTGAAAAAACACGGGGCAGGAGCTGTGCCGGCCAACTTCCACTATCTTTTGGGGGGTTACAATGAGAGATTGAGAACTAGAGCGCGACAGACCGCTGCTCGTTGCATTGGTAGAGAGAGGGAAAGAGAAAGAACTCTGAGAGTGACAGACCACCTCTCGGGAAGCTAAGTACTTCTTCTTCTGCGAGCGGTAGTGGGAACGAAAGTGAATGCTGAGCCGCCTTTCGGGATCCGAAGGTTTCCAGTTCACTTAGGAAGATAGACTCCCGGAGTGAAGGAAATCTCCAAGTCGACGAAGGAGATCTTTGAAGCCTCGAAGGAGATCTTCGAAGGCCGAATGAGTTCTTCGAGCGCCGAAGGAGAATTCCAAGGAAATCTTTGAAGGGGCTCTATCGGGCGCAGAAGGCAATGTGTCTTGAAATAAAGGCCCCGAACTCCTTTTATAGCTTTGGCCGGGGGTAGCCTGGTAATTTTGTCGTTGTAACCACCGTAACCACCTGACAGGCGAATTACGTTTGCCGATTCGGAGCACACGGATCGCCATTTTTTGTAAATGACCGTCTCGCCCTTCGGGCAGTTTGGGCAGATTGGCCAGCTTCGTTGATGGCGATGAAGGCGACGAACGGGTCCTGCAATCTGAGGAATTAGGAAACGTTAACTGCGCGCGTGTCGGGAACGTGGAAATGTTTTGAGCGCGCAAGGAAGCATTCTGAGCGCCCAACGAACACGGAAGCGTTCTGAGTGCGTAATGAACACGAGAGTGTTTTGAGCACGCAACGAACACGGGAGCGTTCTGTGCGCGCAACGAACACGTGAGCTTTCTGAGCGCGCAACGAGCATGAAAGATGAGAAGTTGAACCCCTAAGGAGGAATTGGGCCACAACCGCTGTAACTGTAACACACTGCCAGTACAAATAATATAACAGTAGGTCCGGCCGGGACCCCACGCTATACTAACCACACTAGCTAGGCGTTAAAGGAGATATACAGAAAAGAACTACACCAGAGTATACTAATCATAAGCGGAAGCATAAAGATTTAACATTTCTTTCAGAATAGTCCACTATCACAGGAATGAAACAATAAAGTGTAGAGTTACGGCCTTAAGGTCTTACATTCCAAAAATGTACAAAACCCTTAAACATTCTTCGGCACGCAGGCCGGCAATACATGAAAAACAGGAAAGAGGTTGGCCTTCGAGGGCCAACGCAGCAAAAAGGGCCACCGCCCGCTATTTCCCGCTAGGCTCACCGGCACCTGCATAAGAAGATCCCACCAAGAGGTGGCAAACAAAGCAACGGTCAGCACAGCTGACCAAATTATAACGACCCCACCCCATTCACGGGGTGGCGGAGCTTCTTCCCTGCAAACAAGTCGTACTAGCAACAAGTAGTACTAAAAGGAAAGTGCAAACTACACAAGGTGATGTTTCAAGCACAATTAATCTTCTAGGTGTAGCAACAAATAGAGTTGATCCTGGGAATGCACATGATGTTGGTTGGGTTCACCCGAAAGTTCCCCACAACCGCCTAAGCAACGCATGAGGCTAATCATAACATCAATCCAAAACCAACCGTGGGTTCTCACGACCACACGTAACCAGCTAAGCTAAAGAGCTTAGTGAACACTTGAGCATTTACCTATTGGAGGAACCCTCCCAAACAGGTCTATCCCACGATCACACGGCGTCCCGAGGTTTCCCCCTCTCGCCGATAAGCATGGTGCGGGTTCGGTACAAGCTTGTGCCCGTTGCTCAAATCATCGCGTTAACAACAATGATGCGGGTGTAGCTTTACTTCGGCCCGTTCGCAAGGAAACACCGACGGGTGTTCCCAATCGATAATTTACGCACCTAAACCAACCAAGTGGACTTAGGCTTCACTAGAACAACCAATGAAGGAGGTATACAACGACTCACTTCAATTTCGTGGTGAAGGTTTGCATTCCACCACTCTCCAAGCAAAGGGGCTTTCGTTAGGATCTTCACACGACGCCTAATCTCAAGTCCCGCAATACTATAGATGATCTCACGGAGTCATTCTCCGGCACGCATTCTAGGCCTAACCTAAATGCAACGTTGCAAATCAAGCATCACCGATTCGGGCTCACGGCCACGAATAGGCTTCACACACCATGCCTAAATCCGCACGACTACCAGATTTCTAAATGCAATATGCCGGGGAGGGACACAATCGACCCGGAGTTCCGAAGAACTAGAGGAAATCCTACACTTCACCCATTTGGTGAAAGGGAGTCCTCATGCAAGCATAAAAAGAGGAGAGGACAAAGAACACGTCCTAAGACCGGGAGAAAGAATCGTTACCCTTGGAGCTCTCTTCCCCGCCATAGATCCGAGATTTCAATCGGAGGGAAAGAACCGCACCGGGCTGCACTCTCCAGATCTGGAAACGGCTCGCGAAACGGAGCTCCGGAGCTTCGTCAATGGCGGGATCTCTCCTTCTTCTTCCTTGCCTCCTTCTTCTTTCTCTAGCCTTGGAGAGAGAAAGGCCTTGAATTAATGAGGGATTAACCCCTCTCCAAAGACCTAAGACCGCCCAGCATCTAATCACAGCCGTCGGATCAAATTCCAACTTTTTCGATCGGTCGGATCGACTTCTCCGCTCACAATCGCGGAGCAGAATAAACAGGGCGCATGAGCATCGGCGCACGGTCAGTGGTCGTGCGCGAAGCACTTCCCCTGATCGTGCGCGCTTACCGCAACAGAACTCCAATTTCTTGCGAATTAACGCACGATCATTGGCGCATGATCACTGGTCGTGCGCGAAGAGGAACACTGGTCGTGCGCGAAGAGCTGCTATGGAATTTTCAGCCTAATCCCGAGCGCAGCACTAACACTCCGCCTAACTCGCTGAACTACGATTTTTGGGGTGTTACAGTAACATCCCTCAAACAACTAGACCCCTAAGTTGGTTTTGTCATGACTAGGTCATGACAAAACCATAGGGAGAGCCCAAGGCCCTGTGAACTTAGGAGAGAAGAAGAAAACCCAAGTGGTCTGTAAATAGCAATTTTCATATATCAAGTCTAGGATTGTGTTTAGGGGCCCCACCTTGAACCTTGACCCCACCATAGCATCCCTAACCCATTAGGGGTCCTCATGGAGCACCAAGGACCCATTGGAGTCAAATTAAGGGGCCAATTAGACCAAAGTCAACTTTAACCCTGAATTGGTCAAACTAACTCAATTAGGGTCAATTAGCCTCCACCATGCCAAATTGACCTTACCCCTTCCCTAATAGGGCTGCTAGGAACCTAGTGGACCAAAAAGCCCCATCATGAGACTTGTAATTTGACCAATTTACCCTTAAGCCTAATTTAGGTCAAATTACACCCAATATAACCTAATCTAGCCCAATCCATTTGGGCTAGGCCCAATTAAGAGATCCATCATCTAGTGGGCCTGCTGATTTATGGATTTTTCCTCTTAATTTCTGTAATTGCTGAGTAGGAGAGAGAGAGAAATTGGAGTTTTCCCCCAAATCGGAGAGAGAGAAAGAGAGCATTCATGGAATTAAATGCAATTGATCCTTCATTTCCCTCCCAATAGATGTGCATTCATTTCACCCTTCAGTTACAATTATTTTTCTGGAGTTTTCTATGGCCAAGGGGGCTGATTAAGGGAATTTTTAGAGTAACCGAAATTTAGCTTAATGACCATTAATGGCTTTTAGAAATAAAGCCATCCTAGCCGATTGAAACCCCTCCCATTTCCTTCAGTGCTCAGAGAGGAAGACTTTTCCCAATTTTCCAGTGAGAATCGTGCAGAGAAATCCTAGATCGGCATGGCACCGAAAGCTCCAGCACCGTGAATGGCAACTCACCGGAATTCGCGCAACCAAGCCCCCACTCAGGTCCGATCCTCTTCTCCTCCCTTGGTGCTAGATCTCTTCAAAATTAGGGGCTTGATCTGTGCTCAAAAGAGCCCGGATTGTGCTTCCGAAAGGGTGCGGAACGTACTCTTTTTCCCTCCTCAAAAATCACGATCCGACCACCTCCGGCCGGCCAACCACCCCTATCGCCGGCCACCACCTCAACGGAGGTGGTGGTGGCATTGGCTGGCCGGAAAGAGGCGTAGGTGGCCGGGAAATCGCCCCACAAAGAGGCCCAGGACGGGCTGTCGCGAGCCGTCCAAAGATTGGGGACGATGATAGAGAGCCGTCAGATCTTTGTATTAATGTTTACGGTTATATCATTTATTTCGTCGAGCGCTGCAAGAAGTTCGTCGAACGCTGTTATTTGTTATTTTCGTCGAACGCTGTTATCTGTTAGATTAGTCGAGCGCTGAATATTAAAATTTAGTCGAACGAAAGGTTTTCATCGAGCGCTGTTTAACTCTGTATTAGTCGAGCACTGTTATGCTCTGATTTAGTCGAGCGCATATTTCATCGAACGCTGATGTGTTCAGCGTTCGTCGAGCGCTGTTATACGTTAACTTAGTCGAACACAGTTAGATGTCAACTTAGTCGACCACAGGAAATAATTCGTCGAATGAATAATTCGTCGAACGGGAGGTGTTTAGCTTTCGTCGAGGGCTGTATATCTTTCGTCGAACGCAGATTCAGTTAATAACTAAATGTTATATTAATTTCTGTCACACTTTATGCTGAAGTTTATTTTAATTATTTAAAATACTCAGGGCCCTCTGATGAAAAAGTGGTCAACACCAAAGTTGTAGCCCTTAGGGTCTACTTTAGTTTAAAATTGATTGCACCCTAAAAGAAGTACTGTAGCTCCCTGTAGAGCCAAAATGGTGGGACTGATCCCTAATGTAGGACAGCCACCATTCCTTGAATAACTTTTTACTGGTAGTAGATATGGCCTTGATACTTTAAACCTAGGCTAGCTAAATACACCCACACAACATACTAAAAGATGGGATTTTTAGGAGAACCTTTTTTTAAGGCTTTTGAAATAATTTCATAAATAATCTAATAATTAATTAGTGGGTTAAATGACCTCCAATGCCCTCCAAATTTTGGTGGGTGCTTTTTAGGATTAAGTTATGTTCTAGGTAAAAATATCAGCCCAATTGGGACTGTTTTGGTTGGGTAATTTGTAAACCCAAGATGGGTCAAGTTGGGTCAAAGTTAGGGCATGGAGTTTATCTTGGAATTTTGTGGTCAAATCTCCTCAGCATGAGATGGAACCATGTCCACTGGTCTAGGATCACCTAAAGTATCCCCATGAGTGGTTTGGGGTAGTGTAGATGTGATTAAGCCCTAGAACACTAGTTTTATTCCTAGGTGTGCAATTTGAACCTTGTGAAGGCCATGAGGTCAAAAGTCCCTGGATGGTTATGAAACTTGGTGGTTAGGTTCATAGGGTGTAAATAGGCACTGAGTAATTTTATAAGAATTTTAGGAGCCAATATTCCCTTTGAATTAGGACATAACCCCTTTAGGGAAACTTCTTAAAAGAAACATTTACATGCTTAAAAAGTCTTGGATGATGATGAAACTTTGGTGGTGCTTTTATAATAATGGTTTATACCTCTGGTAATTTTTGTGAATTTTATTAAATGATTTAATCAGTACTTCTTTCACAAGGCACCTATTTTAATTTAGACTTAAGAAAAATATTTGAGGGTCCAAAACTCATTGTTAAATTGTGCAAATTGGTGATAGGACCATTCAGAACATTAGAAAGCTCTGTAAATGTTTATAGAATTTTTGAAGACTTAAATCAGTAGGCTACTTCATAGTTCATTGAATTTGAGATTTTCTTAATTTATTTATTTTAGTGAGAAAATGATTTCCTTAAATCCTGAAACTTAGTCAGTAGCCTTTTCTGGTGAATACAAGAGTTTGGTAATTTTCCCATAATTTTAGTGTTGATCTTTTTGGTGGTTCCTTCATAAAACATCAATTTTGGATAGATAATAAATAATTAAATTAGAGGACAATTTCTTATTGTAAAAATATGATATGCTGTTTCTGATGTTATTTAGTCATTATAGTTTTATCATAATTTTTGGAGAGTCGTATCATAAGATTTACTTACACTTCATGTTCATTTTCACACTTGGCAAATGTTTGGAGAAATTAAATTAAATATTAATTAATTAGGGAAAAATATGATTCTCTGGAATTAGTCTTATAACATCATGATAGACCTCCAGTAAATAGCTTGGGTCAGTTGGATGAATATTTGGAGTACCTCTAGTTGTGAGCTTCATATAATTAGTTTGGTCTGCGTATAGTAAAACTGTGAAACTTAGATTTTTAGTAACCTACTAGGTGGAAATGGTGTGCAGATGGTGCACATGGGTTGATTTGATAGTTAGAAGTCCACCCCCGGGAGTGTATGTGAGGAAAGTGTACTTGGTGGGTTAAGAGTAAGGTTGTCCTGGGATTGACGAAAGATCGTCTTTCCTCTGGTGTGTCTTAAATCACTTAGGTCTAACTCTCGAGAAATGGTAGAAGGGAAATCTTATGGGTAGATACCAACAACAGTAAGGGTCTTGAGAAAGGGAACTTTGGGGTGTCATCCCATTACAGTTCCTAGTACCGTAGTGAGCCCCTAACAGGGTAACCCTCGGGAAGTCCAAGATCAACCATAAGTCATAGGGTAAGATGATACTCAAGGCTAATTAATAATACACTCACTCACACTCCGTTGTCACGGGAGTTTAGTTAATTGGGTACCCCGAGTTGTAGGCTCGAAGGTGGCTGGTGCGGATTGTTGATCCGGAGAGTTTGTGACTCAGTTTGGTTCTTGGTTAGGCAAGTTAACCCCAAGTGGTTTATGTTGGAGTTTGTAGATATATAGAAGAACATGTTGCATGTGCACAAGGTGGTGTGTCCTTAGTGTCGACGGTCGTTGCACCGACATTGATACTCGGGCTCGGCAAGTGTGGAATTTGCACTTAGCCATAAAAGTTTGGTGGTCCAGCCAGTAAGAGTACGCAGATGCTCCGCGGTTTTGCATTGAGGCGTACGATAGGTCTAGGTTAGGTAGTGCATATACCAACCTAGAGGTGGGTGAGGCCCAACCCACCGCTTCCGTTTGCCACTACGGGAGTATCCTGGGAGTCTTGCTAGCTCCAAAAAGGGGGAACTAAAGGTCTGTGCGCATAGAGTCGTAGTGTGTGAGTTGCACATATGTGAATATAGCATAACTGCATACCTTGCATGTCATAGCATAAACATTGCTTTTCAACCCCTACCCCTATCGTATAAGTCAGTTATGTGACTTCTTATACAATAGGCCTTGCTAAACGACCCTTTGGTCTATAGGTTTGTGTGGGCATTCTTATAAATCAATGGTTATTTTTCCTTTATATATGTCTTTACTTACTGCACTTTATTTATTCTTTACCTGCTCTTACTATGCTTTATTACCTGTTTTGTTTATGCACTTATATACTTGAGTAGTGGTAGAACTCTTCCTGTAAAATATACCCTGTCATCTGCTTTTTGTTTATACCCCTTGATGTCCTCCGCTTCATTCTTCCCGCTCGGTGCCTAGGAGTCACCGGGGGAGGGGTGGGGGATTGGCTTAGTCTTTTTGACTAACGGTCGGTGGACCTTATCATTTTAGGAGACCGTGGCGACGGAGCAGCACCAGAGGCCGGTGCAGATGGAGGTGGGGCAGTCTAGCACGGGAGCACCGATGACAGGATCCGTGAGTGGCTATTAGTTCTAGTTGCTTTGCTTCCGCGAGTGAATTTGTAGTGAGGCTTGATGTATCGGGCAGGAGCCCTTGTTATCTCTGTTTTTATTTCAGTTATGCTTATGTGGACATCTTTTCTGATGATTTACTTTTCTATGTGATGTGGACTTGGCTTTCTTTTAGCTTATCTTTCTTTGCTTCTTCATGATCGATTTGGCTGGCAGTATCGGCATTTTGTAGTGGCGACCTTCTTGAGCGAGGGTGTCACCGCAAAGCGGCGGTTCTGGGCCTAAGACCCGGGTGTTTAAAAAAAAAGGGGTCTTACAAGTGGTATCAGAGCGAAAACCTCGATCTGAAGAAAAGAAGTCCACAAACCCTGGGCCACCCCGCGCGAGCTTAGTTTGAGGACAAACTAGCAGTGGAAGCAATGGTGTGCCCATAAGGGAAATCACATAAAAAAGTCCACTTATAACTGAACTTTCTTTAGCTAAGTCCCTTACGAGTGTAATTTTTCTTGTGTAGCCCGCGATGAACCCTACACCGCAGCATGGAGTCCCACCGACTCCAAACGTCGTCCCACCACCACCGGATCCTACCCCATTCCAGCAGACGGAGTTGGGGCAGACACTGACTGCCATTTTGGAGACTTTCAGGGCACAGCAGGCACCGGCTCCTCAGCAAAACCCTGGAGCCAATTGGCTGAGCATCTTTCGAGGTCTCTCCCCACCATCATACATCGGGACGGAGACCGTTGTGAGGACTGAGGAGTGGGTAGACATCATGGAGGAGATGTTGACAGGGATTCAGTGCCCGACAGACATGGAGGTGCCACTGGTGGTTTCTTGCTTGGAGTCTCATGCTAAGATATGGTGGAAGAGGTTCCTGTATACAGCTTATCCGGGACTGGAGGCTGCGGACGTTGCGTGGGATGATTTCAAGGCGGCACTGCTGGAGCATTTCGTGCCGCAGTCTGCTAGAGACGAGCTGGAGGATAGGTTTTTGTAGTTGAGGCAGGGGAGCAGGACATTTCTGGAGTATCATCGGGAGTTTACCCATCTATCCCGGTTTGCGGTTTCGTATCAGCTGAACGATGCAGGATTTGCAAAGAGGTTCTACAAGGGCCTTCGTGTTGAGCTGAGGCAGGCCCTCCTCTTCGTCTCCGACGGCAGCATGACTAAGATTCTAGAGATGGCCAAGAAGCTGGAGATAGACCAGCAAGCTGTTCGTGGGAGAAAGAGACCGATGGAGGATCAGGGACGAGGAGGCAGAAGGGATCAGCCGAGAGGCCGAGATGCTGGGGAGAGAAAGACGGAGGTCCGACCCCGCCAGGAGGAGAGGCAGGAGCAGAGAGAGACGGTAGTGTTGGTTCCTCAGCCTCTATAGATGTGGGAGATGCCAAGGATTGGAGGAGGTGGGCCACCACCGGAGTGCTACCACTGCTGCCAGACCGGCCATATCAAGAGAAACTGCCCTCAGAGGAATGCACCACCAGCACTACGGGCAGCACCACAGGGCCAGCATTTTGGGGGCCGAGGACGTGGACGAGGTCGTGGATTTCAGGGCGATGACCGGAGACAGTACAGGGAGCAGGCGTACGCCCTAGACTTGGCAAGGCCCCGGGACCCAGCAAGGGTCATCGCAGGTACTTTGATGCGTTTCTTTTAATTGTTTGTACCTTATAAATTTTAGTTTTACCTTAGCATTGAACCAAACAACCAAAACCCTCAGGTTTAGTACGCGTTTACGGCAAATCCGCTTTTACCTTGTTCGATACGGGTGCCTCGCACTCGTTCATCTCGACTCAATTTATCGAGGACCTAGACCAAGTCCAACACTTCAGGAGTGATTACAGGAGGGTGCGATTCCCGGACAGATCGGAGGTTCTAACAAATGCCACGTGCAGCATGAGGGTGGAGATTGGAGGAAGACTGTTCGAGGCCCCGACAACTGTGTTGAAGATGAAAGACTACGACCAGATCCTGGGCATGAGTTGGTTGTTCGGGAACCAGGCAAGGATTGACTGCCCAACAAGGAGGATCGTTCTAAAGCACAAAGACGGTGAAGTAGTTTTCGAAGGTACTCAACCCACCTCTCGTCTCTTCTTATCATCTATTCAGGCCGTCAAGGCCCACCTGCAGGGAGACGAGGTATATCAGGTGCTCTTCGAGGTGACTGAAGTCAAGGACTCAGTGTCAAGTATCCCGGTTGTACGGGATTTTGCGGACGTTTTTCCGGAGAAGCTTCCCGGACTGCCACCGCACCGCGAGAAGGATTTCCAGATCCAGCTGGTGCCAGGGGAAAAGCCGGTGTCCAAAGCTCCTTATCGGATGGCCCCGAATGAGTTGGTAGAGTTTTGGAGCCAGCTGCAGGAGCTGGTGGAAGCTGGGTTCGTTAGGCCGAGTTCCTCACCCTAGGGAGATCCGGTGTTGTTCGTGAAGAAGAAGGATGGCACGCTCAGATTGTGCATCGACTACAGAGCTCTGAATAGGCTAACGGTGCGGAACACGTACCCTCTGCCAAGGATCGACGAGTTGTTTGACCAGCTAGAGGGAGCCCACTGCTTCTCGAAGCGGGATCTGAGATCAGGATATTATCAGCTGAGGATCCAGGAGGAGGATATCCCGAAGACGGCTTTCATCAGCCGATATGGATTGTATGAGTTCACTGTGATGTCGTTCGGGCTCACGAATGCACCATTAGCATTTATGAGCCTGATGAGCCGGGTGTTCGAGCCTTATCTCGACATCTTTGTCATTGTGTTCATTGACGACATCCTCATCTACTCGAGGACAAAGGAGGATCATGCACGACATTTGGCACTAACCTTGGAGAAGCTTCGGGAGCATTGTTTGTATGCGAAGTTCAACAAGTGCCAGTTTTGGCTGAAGGAGGTGGCCTTCCTAGGACACATTATCAGTGGAGCTGGTCTAGCAGTGGATCCAGCAAAGATTCAGGCAGTACGGGATTGGCCGCCGCTGAAGACGGCCACCGACGTGAGGAGTTTCTTGGGACTTGCCGGCTACTACCAGAAGTTCGTTCAGGGGTTTTCTCAGATAGCCCTCCCGCTCACATCCCTGACGAAGAAGGATCCTTCTTTTACATGGACCCCGCAGTGTGAGGTCGCTTTCCAGGAGCTGAAGGGTCGGCTTACTTCAGCCCCCATCCTTGCCCTTCCATCGGGGAGGGAAGGATTTCAGGTGTATACATATGCGTCATATCAGGGGATGGGTGCCATTCTGATGCAGAACGAGCATGTGATAGCTTACGCCTCCCGCCAGTTGAAGAATCACGAGCGGAACTACCCGATGCATGACTTGGAGATGGGAGCAGTCGTATTCACTCTCAAGATCTGGCGACACTATCTCTATGGTGTCCACTGCGACATATTCTCAGATCACAAGAATCTGAAGTATGTAGATACGCAGAAGGAGCTGAATATCCGGCAGAGGCGATGGGTGGAGTTCTTATCTGACTATCAGTACTCGATGCATTACCACCCAGGGAAGGCGAATGTAGTAGCAGACGCATTGAGCAGGAGAGCTACTACGTCAGGAGCAGGGCCTAAGTTGATGGCCATGGAGCTAGTGCGGATGTTCGAGGACATGCAGATCTCCCTAGTATCTGAGGACGATCCGGAACTGTACGAGGAGTACTTAGCAGCGTTGGGTGCCACTTACGACATTCGAGACCGCATCAGGGATGGGCAGAGGCAGGATGCCAAGTTGGAGCCGATATTCAGAGCCTTGGAGGCAGGCTCAACTGGAGATTATTCGCTGAAGGACGGCCTGTTGAGTTTTAGAGGCCGAGTGTATATACCGGCAGGGGGCCGGATTCGAGAGGATATTATGTCAGAGGCTCATTGCAGTAGATATTCCGTGCACCCGGGCATTACCAAGATGACTGCAGATTTGAAGAGGACCATGTATTGGCCAGGCATGAAGAGAGACATCGTATATTTTGTGACCCACTGCAAGTCTTGCCAACTCGTGAAGGCGGAGTGCCGGAACCCAGCACGATTATTGCAGCCACTTCCGGTGCCGGAGTGGAAGTTCGACGACATCGCTATGGACTTTATACACAGTCTTCCCCGATCCCGTGCGGGAAATGACTCGATTTGGGTGATCGTCGACAGATTGACGAAGGTGGCCAGATTTATTCCGATCAGGAAGGACGATTCGGTTAGTGTTTTGGTGCGAAGGTTTGTGGAGCAGTTTGTTCGATATCATGGTGTACCGAGGACGATCGTGTCGGATCGGGATGGACGATTCACGTCGAGGGAGTGGAGAGCAGTGCAGGCCTACCTAGGCACCCGGTTGACCTTTAGTACAGCTATCCACCCCCAGACAGATGGGCAAACAGAGCGTACCAACCGGACCCTAAAGGATCTTTTACGTCTTTGCATTCTGGACCGCGTGGAGCCATGGGAGAGACTGTTGACATTAGTCGAGTTCTCATACAATAACAGTCATCAGGCTAGTATAGGCAGAGCACCTTATGAGGCATTATACGGATGGAGATGCAGAACACCATTGTCTTGGATTCAGGATGAGGATCCCAAGGCACTTGGCTCAGAGTTCGTGGAGGACACGGAGGCTCAGGTGAGGCTGATTTGAGATAGGATGCTGGAGGCCCAGAGCAGGCAGGCCAAGTATTACGATGCGCGTCATCGTATGGTGGAGTTCCAGGTGGGAGATCAGGTTTTCTTGAAGATACGTCCGATGCATGTCTCGCTGGTTCGCGGGCGGAAGACGCTCAGTCCGAGGTATTTGGGACCTTATAGGATCCTGGAGCGGATCGGTCCCCTGGCTTACAGACTGGAGATACCGCCGGAGTTGGAGGGACTGCACGACGTTTTCCACGTCTCCTCACTTAGGAAGGCTCTACTTCGGCCAGAGCAGCAGGTTTCTACTTCAGAGGGGCTAGTAGCTACTTATCGGTCGGTTCACCTGGAGCCGGTTTGGATAGACGACACGGAGTTACGAGTCTTGCGGCGCAAGAAGGTTCCGCTGGTCAAGGTCCTATGGAGGAATCAAGGACAGGAAGAGCATACTTGGGAGCCACTGGACTTGATGCAGCAAAAGTACCCGCAACTTTTTAGAACAGGTATAATTTAATTTTTCCAGGATGTTACTTTTTCTTCCTAACAGTAGAAACCCCCTCATGCTTAACCTGAATTTCGAGGACAAAATTTTTATTTTTATGTATTGGGATTTGTAACATCCCTCAAACAACTAGACCCCTAAGTTGGTTTTGTCATGACTAGGTCATGACAAAACTATAGGGAGAGCCCAAGGCCCTGTGAACTTAGGAGAGAAGAAGAAAACCCAAGTGGTCTGCAAATAGCAATTTTCAGATATCAAGCCCAGGATTGTGTTTAGGGGCCCCACCTTGAACCTTGACCCCACCATAGCATCCCTAACCCATTAGGGGTCCTCATGGAGCACCAAGGACCCATTGGAGTCAAATTAAGGGGCCAATTAGACCAAATTCAACTTTAACCCTGAATTGGTCAAACTAACTCAATTAGGGTCAATTAGCCTCCACCATGCCAAATTGACCATACCCTTCCCTAATAGGGCTGCTAGGAACCCAGTGGACCAAAAAGCCCCATCATGAGACTTGCAATTTGACCAATTTACCCTTAAACCTAATTTAGGTCAAATTACACCCAATATAACCTAATATAGCCCAATCCATTTGGGCTAGGCCCAATTAAGAGATCCATCATCTAGTGGGCCTGCTGATTTCTGGATTTTTCCTCTTAATTTCTGTAATTGCTGAGTAGGAGAGAGAGAAATTGGAGTTTTCCCCCAAATTGGAGAGAGAGAAAGAGAGCATTCATGGAATTAAATGCAATTGATCCTTCATTTCCCTCCCAATAGATGTGCATTCATTTCCCCCTTCAGTTACAATTTTTTTCTGGAGTTTTCTATGGCCAAGGGGCTGATTAAGGGAATTTTTAGAGTAACCGAAATTTAGCTTAATGACCATTAATTGTTGAAACCGAGACTTGCGAACAAGACTTAGTCTCTGTGGAGTTCGGGGCCCTCAGCTAGCCGAGGGGCGACCAATCCTTACTCCTCCCAAGGGAGAGCTCTAGGTTGAAAGTGTTGGAACTAGGAACTGGACCAAGGGCTTAGCAGGGAGGTCCCGCCATATACCCGGAAGTTCCCTAGGAACTTCCCCTCCCAAGCCACTACTAAGCTTGGGCACCACTGAAGGCTCTCCTCACCCCCTAGAGAGACTTGGGAAGGGAGAGAGAGAGGGAGAGAGCTATCCTAGAATGAGATCCTTTCAAATGGTGCACCCTTGGTCCTATTTATAGTATTTCCGAAGTTGGGCTGCAAATAGCCGAAAACAGGTCTGCCAGATTACCAAAATACCCTTGAACTGGGCTGCAGATAGCCAAATCCCGCTGCTCTTGGACTGCGAATAACCAAAACTGGACTGCGAATAGCCGAAGGTTCTGGGCGAGCCGGAGGCCTCCCGGCCCTCCCACCTTGCCCCCACAAGGCTCTGGGCGAGCCGGAGGACTCCCGGCCCTCCCAGCTCGCCCCCACAAGGTTCTGGGCGAGCCGGAGGCCTCCCGGCCCTCCCAGCTCGCCCCCACAAGGTTCTGAGCGAGCCGGAGGCCTCCCGGCCCTCCCAGCTCGCCCCCACAAGGTTCTGGGTGAGCCGGAGGCCTCCCGGCCCTCCCAGCTCGCCCCCACAAGGCTCTGGGCGAGCCGGAGGCCTCCCGGCCCTTCCAGCTCGCCCCCACAAGGTTCTGGGCGAGCCGGAGGCCTCCCGACCCTCCCATCTCGCCCCCACAAGGCTCTGGGCGAGCCGGAGGCCTCCCGGCCCTCCCAGCTCGCCGCCACAAGGTTCTGGGCGAGCCGGAGGCCTCCTGGCCCTCCCAGCTCGCCCCCCACAAGGCTCTGGGCAAGCCGGAGGCCTCCCAGCCCTCCCAGCTCTCCCCCACAAGGTTCTGGGAGAGCCGGAGGCCTCCCGGCCCTCCCAGCTCGCCCCTACAAGGTTCTGGGCGAGCCGGAGGCCTCCCGGCCCTTCCAGCTCGCCCCCACAAGGCTCTGTGCGAGCCGGAGGCCTCCCGGCCCTCCCAGCTCGCCCCCACAAGGCTCTGGGCGAGCCGGAGGCCTCCCGGCCCTCCCAGCTCGCCCCGACAAGGCTCTGGGCGAGACGGAGGCCTCCCGGCACTCTCAGCTCGCCCCCACAAGGTTCTGGGCGAGCCGGAGGCCTCCCGGCCCTCCCAGCTCGCCCCCACTATGCTTTGGGCAAGCCGGAGGCCTCCCGGCCCTCCCAGCTCGCCCCCACAAGGTTCTGGGCGAGCCGGAGGCCTCCCGGCCCTCTCAGCTCGCCCCCACAAGGCTCTGGCGAGCTGGAGGCCTCTCGGCCCTCCCAGCTCGCCCCCACAAGGTTCTGGGCGAGCCGGAGGCCTCCGGCCCTCCCAGCTCGCCCCCACAAGCCTCTGGGCGAGCCGGAAGCCTCCCGGCCCTCCCAGCTCGCCCCCACAAGGTTCTGGGCGAGCCGGAGGCCTCCCGGCCCTCCCAGCTCGCCCCCACAAGGTTCTGGGCAAGCCGGAGGCCTCCCGGCCCTCCCAGCTTGCCCCCACAAGGCTCTGGGCGAGCCGGAGGCCTCCCGGCCCTCCCAGCTCGCCCCCACAAGGCTCTGGGTGAGCCGGAGGCCTCCCGGCCCTCCCAGCTCGCCCCCACAAGGTTCTGGGCGAGCTGGAGGCCTCCTGGCCCTCCCAGCTCACCCCCACAAGGGAACAGTCCTGGGATGCGCCCCTCAGACTCGACTCCCTCCAAATGCTCACCCCTCCTCCTCCCGGGGTCGCGCCCTTTGGAAATATTGGGCCTAAAAATATCTTTGGCCTCGGGGGCCCACCCGGCGAATACAGGGTTGTACACAATCCCTGCTCTTTTCGAGCGTGGCTCACGCTCGGAAAGAAATATTCAACCCTGCATATTCGACGAGTGTCGCTGGGAATCCGGTTATTGGTGATATCTTGGAAAAGCCACAGCGCCTCCCCGAGAGGTCCCCCAACCTTGCCGACTAGCGAGAGCCCGGCTAGCTGAGCCACCTCGGGGAAAAACACAGCCTCCCCGAGAGGCCTTCCTACCCTGCCGGCTAGTGAGAGCCCGGCTAGTGGAGCCACCTCGGGGGAAAAACACTTAGCCTCCCCGAGAGGCCTTCCTACCCTGCCGACTAGTGAGAGCCCGGCTAGCGGAGCCACCTCGGGGGGAAAAATACTTAGCCTCCCCGAGAGGCCTTCCTACCCTGCCGGCTAGTGAGAGCCCGGCTAGCGGAGCCACCTCGGGGGGAAAAATACTTAGCCTCCCCGAGAGGCCTTCCTACCCTGCCGACTAGTGAGAGCCCGGCTAGCAGAGCCACATCGGGGGGAAAAAACACTTAAGAGAATTTTCAGCCACTGGGCGGTTCCTGACCCTGCCAGCTAGGTGGGAGCCTGGTCAGCAGGTCAGCATGGGGACTAAGTACTTGGGACTTTCCTGCCACCGAGCGATCCTCGGACCTGCCAGCTTGATGGGAGCCTGGTCAGCGGGCCAGCATCGGGACTAAGTACTTGGGACTTTCCTGCCACCGAGCGATCCTCGGACCTGCCAGCTCGATGGGAGCCTGGTCAGCGGGCCAGCATCGGGACTAAGTACTTGGGACTTTCCTGCCACCGAGCGATCCTCGGACCTGCCAGCTTGATGGGAGCCTGGTCAGCGGGCCAGCATCGGGACTAAGTACTTGGGACTTTCCTGCCACCAAGCGATCCTCGGACCTGCCAGCTTGATGGGAGCCTGGTCAGCGGGCCAGCATCGGGACTAAGTACTTGGGACTTTCCTGCCACCGAGCGATCCTCGGACCTGCCAGCTTGATGGGAGCCTGGTCAGCGGGCCAGTATCGGGACTAAGTACTTGGGACTTTCCTGCCACCGAGCGATCCTCGGACCTGCCAACTTGATGGGAGCCTGGTCAGCGGGCCAGCATCGGGACTAAGTACTTGGGACTTTCCTGCCACCGAGCGATCCTAGGACCTGCCAGCTTGATGGGAGCCTGGTCAGCGGGCCAGCATCGGGACTAAGTACTTGGGACTTTCCTGCCACCGAGCGATCCTCTGACCTGCCAGCTTGATGGGAGCCTGGTCAGCGGGCCAGCATCGGGACTAAGTACTTGAAAACTTTCACTACATTAATCATCACATTACATGCAAGAAAAAACTAAGTAAACAACCACGCTACATGAACTTAACGGTGGAGAGAAGAAACTGAGCACTTAGACAAACTTGGTCTCCTACTGCCGAGGGTGGTCTCCCTCGTTCCCAATTGGTTGTTGTTGTTGCCGCACCAAACCCCTCGCTTCCTTCAATTCCAAGAACTCAGGGTAGTTGATCATCGCGTGACCTTCCTCATCGTGGAGGTCACAATAGGGTAACTCCACCCTACCCCCTCTTCCTCTTCTTCCTGCTTTTCTGACTCTCCTCCTTTTTTCCCAGCCAATCGCCATGGCCTGTTGAGGCGGTGGAGGGGATGCCCTCGGCCTCTGCCCCCACCTAGGGGGGTCAACCTCCTCTTCCTGGAAGTTGCCTTCCTCTTGGTCGAACTTTCTCTTGGGAGCCCCTACTCTTCCCCCCTGCTGCCTTGCCTCTGGCTCGCTCAGCTTAGCCAGCCTTCTTGTGAACTCCGGGTTGGCCTCCTCACTCTCAACTTCTTCTTCCACCCTTTCCATCAACTCTTCAAAGGACAAAGGAGCTCTTCTCTTGAGGTCCATCTTACAGAAACCCTCCCGCAGCCCCAACGTGAAGGCAAGCTTGAGGGTGTACCCGGGCACCTCTTGGACGAGGAGAACCTCCTCCTCGAACCGTTCCAGATAGTGAGCCAGCGACTCCTCTGGCTCTTGCTTGATCTTGAAAAGTGCTTCGGCATCTTTCTTCCTCTTTCTTGACGTCGAGAAGCGTAACAGAAAAGCTCGGTGCAAGTCTTCGAAAGCGTAGATGGATCCTGCAGGGAGCTGATGGAACCAGTCCCTGGCCTTCTCCTTGAGGGTGACGGCAAAGAGCCGACACTTGAAGGCGTCCGACATGGGCATGATGGAGGCCATGTCCTCAAACCACTGGATGTGCAAGACGGGGTCATCCTTGCCGAAGTAGTGAGACATCTCCGCCCCCTTGAACCCCTCCGGAATCGGGGCTGAGAGGATCAGCTCACAAAAAGGACCTCCGATGCTCGCCCCCCTTTATGGCTGGGCGAGATGGGGTTTGACACCTCCCCACTCGCCCTCTTGGGGCTGGGCGAGTGGGGGTCTGGGACCTCCCCACTCGCCCCCTTGGGGCTGGGCGAGTGGGGGTCTGGGACCTCCCCACTCGCCCCCTCCTAGGGGACTGAGCGAGTGGGGGCCGAATGCCTCCCCACTCCCCCCACTGGAACCTCCTTCCTGGGCTGCTGGCCAGAAGGGCTCTCACCTACTTGTTGGGGCGAGACCTCCGGACCACCTCCTCTCATGCCTTCGCCTATCGTGGCGAAAGTTAGCTGCAAGGTCTGCAGGATCTCTTGCCTGAAATTCTCAAACATCTCTAACATCACTCCAGCCACCGGAGGTTGCGAGTGACCGGGGACGGAACTTCCTCCACCTCCGTTCATGGAGCTCAGCTTGAGGTTTTCTTGAATTGGTCACACTCCACGCTCACCGCACCATGTGTTGAAACTGAGACTTGCGAACAAGACTTAGTCTCTGTGGAGTTCGGGGCCCTCAGCTAGCAGAGGGGCGACCAATCCTTACTCCTCCCAAGGGAGAGCTCTATGTTGAAAGTGTTGGAACTAGGAACTGGACCAAGGGCTTAGCAGGGAGGTCCCGCCACATACCCGGAAGTTCCCTAGGAACTTCCCCTCCCAAGCCACTACTAAGCTTGGGCACCACTGAAGGCTCTCCTCACCCCCTAGAGACTTGGGAAGGGAGAGAGAGAGGGAGAGAGCTAGCCTAGAATGAGATCCTTTCAAATGGTGCCCCCTTGGTCCTATTTATAGGATTTCCGAAGTTGGGCTGCAAATAGCCGAAAACAGGTCTGCCAGATTACCAAAATACCCTTGAACTGGGCTGCAGATAGCCAAATCCCGCTGCTCTTGGACTGCGAATAACCAAAACTGGACTGCGAATAGCCGAAGGTTCTGGGCGAGCCGGAGGCCTCCCGGCCCTCCCACCTCGCCCCCACAAGGCTCTGGGCGAGCCGGAGGCCTCCCGGCCCTCCCAGCTCGCCCCCACAAGGTTCTGGGCGAGCCGGAGGCCTCCCGGCCCTCCCAGCGCGCCCCCACAAGGTTCTGGGCGAGCCGGAGGCATCCCGGCCCTCCCAGCTCGCCCCCACAAGGTTCTGGGCGAGCCGGAGGCCTCCCGGCCCTCCCAGCTCGCCCCCACAAGGCTCTGGGCGAGCCGGAGGCCTCCCGGCCCTCCCAGCTTGCTCCCACAAGGTTCTGGGCGAGCCGGAGGCCTCCCGGCCCTCCCAGCTCCACCCACAAGGCTCTGGGCGAGCCGGAGGCCTCCCGGCCCTCCCAGCTCGCCCCCACAAGGTTCCGGGCGAGCCAGAGGCCTTCCGGCCCTCCCAGCTTGCCCCCACAAGGCTCTGGGCGAGCCGGAGGCCTCCCGACCCTCCCAGCTCTCCCCCACAAGGTTCTGGGCGAGCCGGAGGCCTCCCGGCCCTCCCAGCTCGCCCCCACAAGGTTCTGGGCAAGCCGGAGGCCTCCCGGCCCTCCCAGCTCGCCCCCACAAGGCTCTGGGCGAGCTGGAGGCCTCCCGGCCCTCCCAGCTCGCCCCCACAAGGCTCTGGGCGAGCCGGAGGCCTTCCGGCCCTCCCAGCTCGCCCCCACAAGGCTCTGGGCGAGTCGGAGGCCTCCCGGCACTCCCAGCTCGCCCCATAAGTTTCTGGGCAAGCCGGAGGCCTCCCGGCCCTCCCAGCTCGCCCCCACAAGGTTCTGGGAGAGCCGGAGGCCTCCCGGACCTCCGAGCTCGCCCCCACAAGGCTCTGGGCGAGCCGGAGGCCTCCCGGCCCTCCCAGCTCGCCCCCACAAGGTTCTGGGCGAGACGGAGGCCTCCCGGCCCTCCCAGCTCGCCCCCACAAGGCTCTGGCGAGCTGGAGGCCTCCCGACCCTCCCAGCTCGCCCCCACAAGGTTCTGGGAGAGCCGGAGGCCTCCGGCCCTCCCAGCTCGCCCCCACAAGCCTCTGGGCGAGCTGGAGGCCTCCCGACCCTCCCAGCTCGCCCCCACAAGGTTCTGGGCGAGCCGGAGGCCTCCCGGCCCTCCCAGCTCCACCCACAAGGCTCTGGGCGAGCCGGAGGCCTCTCGGCCCTCCCAGCTCGCCCCCACAAGGTTCCGGGCGAGCCAGAGGCCTTCCGGCCCTCCCAACTTGCCCCCACAAGGCTCTGGGCGAGCCGGAGGCCTCCCGACCCTCCCAGCTCTCCCCCACAAGGTTCTGGGCGAGCCGGAGGCCTCCCGGCCCTCCCAGCTCGCCCCCACAAGGTTCTAGGCAAGCCGGAGGCCTCCCGGCCCTCCCAGCTCGCCCCCACAAGGCTCTGGGCGAGCCGGAGGCCTCCCGGCCCTCCCAGCTCGCCCCCACAAGGCTCTGGGCGAGCCGGAGGCCTTCCGGCCCTCCCAGCTCGCCCCCACAAGGCTCTGGGCGAGTCGGAGGCCTCCCGGCACTCCCAGCTCGCCCCATAAGGTTCTGGGCGAGCCGGAGGCCTCCCGGCCCTCCCAGCTCGCCCCCACAAGGTTCTGGGAGAGCCGGAGGCCTCCCGGACCTCCGAGCTCGCCCCCACAAGGCTCTGGGCGAGCCGGAGGCCTCCCGGCCCTCCCAGCTCGCCCCCACAAGGTTCTGGGCGAGCCGGAGGCCTCCCGGCCCTCCCAGCTCGCCCCCACAAGGCTCTGGCGAGCTGGAGGCCTCCCGACCCTCCCAGCTCGCCCCCACAAGGTTCTGGGAGAGCCGGAGGCCTCCGGCCCTCCCAGCTCGCCCCCACAAGCCTCTGAGCGAGCTGGAGGCCTCCCGGCCCTCCCAGCTCGCCCCCACAAGGTTCTGGGCGAGCCGGAGGCCTCCCGACCCTCCCAGCTCGCCCCCACAAGGTTCTGGGCGAGCCGGAGGCCTCCCGGCCCTCCCAGCTCGCCCCCACAAGGCTCTGGGCGAGCCGGAGGCCTCCCGGCCCTCCCAGCTCGCCCACACAAGGTTCTGGGCGAGCCGGAGGCCTCCCGGCCCTCCCAGCTCGCCCACACAAGGTTCTGGGCGAGCCGGAGGCCTCCCGGCCCTCCCAGCTCGCCCCCACAAGGGAACAGTCCTGGGATGCGCCCCTCAGACTCGACTCCCTCCAAATGCTCACCCCTCCTCCTCCCGGGGTCGCGCCCTTTGGAAATATTGGGCCTAAAAATATCTTGGGCCTCGGGGGCCCACCCGACGAATACAGGGTTGTACATTAATGGCTTTTAGAAATAAAGCCATCCTAGCCGATTGAAACCCCTCCCATTTCCTTCAGTGTTCAGAGAGGAAGTCTTTTCCCAATTTTCCAGTGAGAATCATGCAGAGAAATCCTAGATCGGCATGGCACCGAAAGCTCCACCACCGTCAATGGCAACTCGCCGGAATTCGCGCAACCAAGCCCCCACTCAGGTCCGATCCTCTTCTCCTCCCTTGGTGCTAGATCTCTTCAAAATTAGGGGCTTGATCTGTGCTCAAAAGAGCCCGGATTGTGCTTCCGAAAGGGTGCATAACGTACTCTTTTTCCCTCCTCAAAAATCACAATCCGACAACCTCCGGCCGACCAACCACACATATCGCCGGCCACCACCTCAACGGAGGTGGTGGTGGCATGGGCTGGCCGGAAAGAGGCGTAGGTGGCCGGGAAATCGCCCCGCAAAGAGGCCCGGGATGGGCTGTCGCGAGCCGTCCAAAGATTGGGGACGATGATAGAGAGCCGTCAGATCTTTATATTAATGTTTACGGTTATATCATTTATTTCGTCGAGCGCTGCAAGAAGTTCGTCGAACGCCGTTATTTGTTATTTTCGTCGAACGCTGTTATCTGTTAGATTAGTCGAGCGCTGAATATTAAAATTTAGTCGAACGAAAGGTTTTCGTCGAGCGCTGTTTAACTCTGTATTAGTCGAGCGCTGTTATGCTCTGATTTAGTCGAGCACATATTTCGTTGAACGCTGATGTGTTCAGCGTTCGTCGAGCGCTGTTATACGTTAACTTTGTCGAACACAGTTAGATGTCAACTTAGTCGACCGCAGGAAATAATTCGTCGAACGAATAATTCGTCGAACGGGAGGTGTTCAGCTTTCGTCGAGCGTTGTATATCTTTCGTCGAACGCAGATTCAGTTAATAACTAAATGTTATATTAATTTCTGTCACACTTTATGCTGAAGTTTATTTTAATTATTAAAAATACTTAGGTCCCTCTGATGAAAAAGTGGTCAACACCAAAGTTGTAGACCTTAGGGTCTACTTTAGTTTAAAATTGATTTCACCCAAAAAGGAGTACTGTAGCTCCCTGTAGAGCCAAAATGGTGGGACTGGTCCCTAGTGTAGGACAGCCACCATTCCTTGAATAACTTTTTACTGGTACTAGATATGACCTTGATACTTTTAACCTAGGCTAGCTAAATACACCCACACAACCTACTAAAAGATGGGATTTTAGGAGAACCTTTTTCTAAGGTTTTTGAAATAATTTCATAAATCATCTAATAATTAATTAGTGGGTTAAGTGACCTCCAATGCCCTCCAAATTTTGGTGGGTACTTTTTAGGGTTAAGTTATGTTCTAGGTAAAAATATCAGCCCAATTGGGACTGTTTTGGTTGGGTAATTTGTAAATCCAAGATGGGTCAAGTTGGGTCAAAGTTAGGGCATGGAGTTTATCTTGGAATTTTGTGGTCAAATCTCCTCACCATGAGATGGAACCATGCCCACTGGTCTAGGATCACCTAAAGTATCCCCATGAGTGGTTTGGGGTAGTGTAGAGGTGATTAAGCCCTAGAACACTAGTTTTAATCCTAGGTGTGCAATTTGAACCTTGTGAAGGCCATGAGGTCAAAAGTCCCTGGATGATTATGAAACTTGGTGGTTAGGTTCATAGGGTGTAAATAGGCACTGGGTAATTTTATAAGAATTTTAGGAGCCAATATTCCCTTTGAATTAGGACATAACCCCTTTAGGGAAACTTCTTAAAAGAAACATTTACAGGCTTAAGAAGTCTTGGATGATGATGAAACTTTGGTGGTGCTCTTATAATCATGGTTTAGACCTCTGGTAATTTTTGTGAATTTTATTAAATGATTTAATCAGTACTTCTTTCACAATGCACTTGTTTTGATTTAGACTTAAGAAAAATATTTGAGCATCCAAAACTCATTGTTAAAGTGTGAAAATTAGTGATAGGACCTTTCAGAACATTAGGAAGCTCTGTAAAATTTTATAGAATTTTTGAAGACTTAAATCAGTAGGCTACTTCACAGTTCATTGAATTTGAGGTTTTCTTAATTTATTTATTTTAGTGATAAAATGATTTCCTTAAGTCCTTAAACTTAGTCAGTAGCCTTTTCTGGTGAATACAAGAGTTTGGTAATTTTCCCATAATTTTAGTGTTGATCTTTTTGGTGGTTCCTTCATAAAACTTCAATTTTGGATAGATGATAAATAATTAAATTCGAGGACCATTTCTTACTGTAAAAATATGATATACTATTTCTGATGTTATTTAATCATCATAGTTTTATCATAATTTTTGGAGAGCCATATCATAAGATTTACTTACACTTCATGTTCATTTTCACACTTGGCAAATGTTTGGAGAAATTAAATTAAATATTAATTAATTAGGGAAAAATATGAGTCTCTTGAATTAGTCTTATAACATCATGATAGACCTCCAGTAAATAGCTTAGGTCAGTTGGATGAATATTTGGAGTACCTCTAGTTGTGAGCTTCATATAATTAGTTTGGTCTGCGTATAGTAAAACTGTGAAACTTAGATTTTTAGTAACCTACTAGGTGGAAATGGTGTGCAGATGGTGCACATGGGTTGATTAGATAGTTAGAAGTCCACCCCAGGGAGTGTATGTGAGGAAAGTGTACTTGGTGGGTTAAGAGTAAGGTTGTCCTGGGGATTGACGAAAGATCGTCTTTCCCCTGGTGTGTCTTAAAGCACTTAGTTCTAACTCTGGAGAAATGGTAGAAGGGAAATCTTATGGGTAGATACCAACAACAGTAAGGGTCTTGAGAAAGGGAACTTTGGGGTGTCATCCCATTATAGTTTCTAGTACCGTAGTGAGCCCCTTACAGGGTAACCCTCGGGAAGTCCAAGATCAACCATAAGTCGTAGGGTAAGATGATACTCAAGGCTAATTATAATACACTCACTCACACTCCGTTGTCACGGGAGTTTAGTTAGTTGGGTACCCCGATTTGTAGGCTCGGTGGTGGTTGGTGCGGATTGTTGATCCGGAGAGTTTGTGACTCAGTTTGGTTCTTGGTTGGGCAAGTTAAGCCCAAGTGGTTTATGTTGGAGTTTGTAGATAGATAGTAGAACATGTTGCATGTGCACAAGGTGGTGGGTCCTTAGTGTCGACGGTCGTTGCACCGACGTTGATACTCGGGTTCGGCAAGTGTGGAATTTGCACTTAGCAATAAAAGTCTGGTGGTCCAGCCAGTAAGAGTACGCAGATGCTCCGCGGTTTTGCGTTGAGGCGTACGATAGGTCTAGGTTAGGTAGTGCATATACCAACCTAGAGGTGGGAGAGGCCCAACCCACCGCTTCCGTTTGCCACTACGGAAGTATCCTGGGAGTCTTGCTAGCTCCAAAAAAGGGGAACTAAAGGTCTGTGCGCATAGAGTCGTAGTGTGTGAGTTGCACATATGTGAACATAACATAACTGCATACCTTCCATGTCATAGCATAAACATTGCATTTCAACCCCTACCCCTATCGTATAAGTCGGTTATGGGATTTCTTATACGATAGGCCTTGCTAAACGACCCTTTGGTCTATAGGTTTGTGTGGGCATTCCTATAAATCAATGGTTATTTTTCCTTTATATATGTCTTTACTTACTGCACTTTATTTATTCTTTACCTGCTCTTACAATGCTTTATTACCTGTTTTGTTTATGCACTTATATACTTGAGTAGTGGTAGAACTCTTGCTGTAAAATATACCCTGTCATCTGCTTTTTGTTTATACCCCTTGATGTCCTCCGCTTCATTTTTCCCCCTCGGTGCCTAGGAGTCACCGGGGGAGGGGTGGGGGATTGGCTTAGTCTTTTTGACTAACGGTCGGTGGATCTTATCATTTTAGGAGACCGCGGTGACGGAGTAGCACCAGAGGCCGGTGCAGATGGAGGTGGGCAGTCTAGCACGGGAGCACCGATGACAGGATCCCTGAGTGGCTATTAGTTCTAGTTGCTTTGCTTCCGCGAGTGAATTTGTAGTGAGGCTTGATGTATCGGGCAGGAGCCCTTGTTATCTCTGTTTTTATTTCAGTTATGCTTATGTGGACATCTTTTCTGATGATTTACTTTTATATGTGATGTGGACTTGGCTTTCTTTTAGCTTATCTTTCTTTGCTTCTTCGTGATCGATTTGGCCGGCAGCATCAGGGTTTTGTAGTGGCGACCTTCCCGAGCGAGGGTGTCACCGCAAAGCGGCGGTTCTGGGCCTAAGACCCGGGTGTTTAAAAAAAAGGGGTTTTACAGCCGCACCTCGCCGCGTGGGGTGTAGCTTCGGCCATATCCTTCACAAGGTCCCCTCTGGTGGGGGGGGGGGGGGTGGACTTAGCCGCACCCCGGCGCGTGGGGTGTGGCTCGGCCGCACCCACCATGGGGTGCGGCTCGGTCGCACTCTCTTGGGTGGGGCTTGGTCGCACCCCCCACTATGGGGGTGCGGTTAGGCCACTCCCATATATGGGGGGTGCGGTTAGCCCCCCCCTCATGGGGGTGTGGTTAGGCCGCACCCCGCCAAGATGGGGGTGTTGTTTTAACTGCGTCTGGCGCTGAAGGGGTGCGAACTGTGCGCGGCGGATTCCTCCACTCTCATGATTACGGGTTGGACTTTGACCTCACTAACTCCACTTCTTTAGTGGAGCCTTCTCTAAACGCACCCCATGGATGCTTATAAATATATGAGTGCATATCATAAGCCCCCCAAACTTTCAGAGTCTGAATTACTATGTGGAGGAGTTCAAAGGTTTTACGATCTTCTTTGTGGTGGCTTGGATTGGAGTCGTTGCTGAAGGACAAGTGTGAGGTCGTTTTCACTTCAAGTTATGTAGTCTCTTCTTGATTCGTACAACATTGTGTTGGCGCTTTTGCGTCTTGCGACTCTATCATTCTAGTCATTGTCGAAACGTTGATCGGGGGGACATGCCCCAGGATGGTCGATGAAGAGCGTATGCGTTCAAACCGTGGATGACCGTAAGAGGGGCAGACCCTTACGATGTAGGGACCTTACTGTTGGGATAAGGGATGACCTTCGATCGGCGCCAGTGCGAAGTCCCAGGAGCAAGACCCCAGAGTGATTGGTGAAGAGCGTATGCGTTCAAACCATGGACGACCATAAGAGGGGCATGCCCTTATGACGCTGAGACCTTACTGCAGGGATAAGGGCTGACCTTCGATCAGCGGCAGTGCGAAGTCCCAGGGGCAGGGCCCCAAAGTTAATGATAAAAAATGATCGTGGCTTGTGACAGTGAAGAAGATGTATAATATTTTTACTCAAATATAGGTGTTGGTGTTAAAACATATTTTTCATAATAGAGAGTTGGTTTGCGTGAGTCCGAGCTCGCGGTTTTTTACATAATATAAGATAAGTTTGCGCGAGTCTGAGGTAGCGGCTTTTTACATAATATAAGATAAGTTTGCGCGAGTCTGAGCTAGCGACTTTTTACATAATATAAGATAAGTTTGCGCGAGTCTGAGCTCGCGGCTTTTTACATAATATAAGATAAGTTTGCGCGAGTCTGAGCTCGCGGCTTTTTACATAATATAAGATAAGTTTGCGCGAGTCCGAGCTCGCGACTTTTTACATAATATAAGATAAGTTTGCGTGGGTTTAAGCTCATGGTTTTTTGCATAATATAAGATAAGTTTGCGCGAGTCTGAGCTTGCGGTTTTTTACATAATATAAGATAAGTTTGCGCGAGTCTGAGCTCGCGACTTTTTGCGTGATAGAAGATTCAAATTACTGGTAAAAGCGGCGCAGGTTCCGGGCGTTCCAGGTGCGTGGTAGAGTCTTCCCTTCCGTTGTTCTGAGCCTGTATGTTCCGGGCTTTACGACGAAAGTTACAACGTACTGACCTTCCAAAGTTGACGAGAGTTTATCTCCTTGCGTGCCTTTATCGGCCGCCTCTTTAAGGTGTACTCCGCCTCCGCTGTCGGAAAGCACTTTAGGTAGGGCCCAGATAAGGCCCGCCTGTAAAGCTCCCCTTCGATGATAACGTACGAGGCATCTCGCATTCTCAACCGTCGTGCTTCTAAACGATCGTTGGGTAGGTCTCCATGTTAAATATAGGCTCGGAGGGGTGTCATCCAGGATGGTCCCTCTTCGCTAATTTCGGTGATTTCCCATGTCCCAAGAATGTTGGGAGTCATGATGTCTTCAATTCGGCGCCTCCGGGATTGATAGTTAGAAGGACAGGCCGCGAGTTTGGAGAGTGCATCGGCTCTGGAATTCTGCTCCCTGGGGATGTGCAGAATTTGGTGCGATGGTACTTTTTGTAGGATGGATTTCACGAGTATGAGATATTGTGCCATTTGGTCATTCTTTGCCTCGTAGTTCCCCTCAACTTATGAGATCACGAGCTGTGAGTCAGTGTAGATTGTCAGGTTCTCTGCCTTGCAGTCGACGGTGAGTCGTAGTCCGGCAATCAAAGCCTCATATTCAGTAAAGTTGTTGGTTGTCGGGAACTTCAATCTGAGGCCGTACTCGAAAGTGATGCCCTCCGGACTGATTAGGAGCAATCCTGCTCCGGCTCCTTCGGCCGCAGAATCCCCGTCGACATAGAGAGTCCAACGAGCGGCGGAGATATCTTGAACAGAGGCGGCCTCCGGAGGTAGAGTATTCTCTACGTTGAAATAAGCGAGTACTTGGTATTTGATGTCCGATCGCGGAAAGAATTGGATGTCGAACTCCCCCAGTTTGACTGCCCACTTTACTAATCTCCCAGATACTTCCAGCTTCTGGAGAACGGCCCGCAACGGTAGCTGAGTCAACACCTTTATCGTATGGGCCTGCAAGTAGGGACGAAGAGACGAGGGTGAAGGTCGTCTTATCGGCCATCGGGTATCTGGCTTCGACGTCGGTGAGGACCTTGCTGTGTTAATAAACAGGCCGTTGGACTCCTCCTTCGTCTTTTACTAGCACTGAGCTGACGGCAGTGGTGGATATTGTTAGGCAAAGGAACAAGACTTCTCCAGGGATATGTTTTGATAAGAGCGGGGGCGAAGCCAGGTACTGCTTGAGGTGCTCGAAAGACGTCTGACATTCGTCCGTCCACTGGAACCCAGAGTGACGTGCCCCTCGAAGGATTTTGAAGAAATGGAGATATTTATCTCCCATCCGTGCCAGAAACCGCGAAAGAGCAGCAATCCTTCCATTTAAGCGCTAGACCTCCTTGATGGAATGGGGTGGTGACATGTATCTCAGCGCCTTGATCTTTTCTAGGTTCGCCTCGATCCCTCGATGTGTCACCATAAATCCTATGAACTTTCCCGCCGTTACACCAAATGCACATTTGTTGGGGTTGAGTCGCATTTGGAAAGAGGAGCTGAAAGCACCCTTCCAAATCTTCCAAGTGGTCACGGCGGTGGATGCTCTTTACTAGCATGTCGTCCACATAGATCTCCATTGTGCTTCCAATGAGGTCTTTGAATACTTTGTTCATTAGCCTATGGTAGGTTGCCCGACCTTTCTTGAGGCCGAAAGACATGACTTTGTAGCAGTAAACTCCTTTGTCTGTCGGAATGCGGTGTGCTCCTCGTCTTCCGGGTTCTTTCTGATTTGGTTGTAGTCTGAGTACGCGTCCATGAAGCTGAGGAGCTCATGTCCGGCTATTGCGTCGAACAGCTGGTCGATTCTTGGAAGGGGGAAACAATCTTTTGGGAAAACTTGATTCAAATTGCTGTAGTCGACGCACATCCGCCACTTCCCTGAGGCCTTTTTTACCATAACCACATTGGCCAGCCATGTGGGGTATTTTGCTTCGTGGATGAACCGCGCTTCCAGGAGTTTCTCCACTTCCTCTTCTATTGCATTGAGCCGCTACGGGGCAAAGTTCCGTTTCTTTTGGATTACCGCTCTGCAGGCAAGGTTAATATTTAAAGAATGAAAGATGATCTGAGGATCTGCCCCAGGAAAATCTTCTGGGCTCCACGCGAAGATATCCTCGTTAGCGCGGAGGAAGAGAGCGTATTCCTCTCGTTCTTCCTTAGACAGGAGGGACTCGACCAAAACTGTCCGGGTCGGATCCTGCTGGGAGATTGGTACTTCGATGAGCCCTTTGACAGGCGATCGCGCTGTATAGTGGCCTCGTCCCGTAAGTCGAAGTTGGAGCGGTCTTCCAAAGATGGCATTGTAGGCAGAGGTGGACTCCACTACCACGAACTGGATGCTATGCGTTGACTGCCTCGGGAATTCGCCTAATGTGACTGGGAGGGTGATCATGCCCTGAACTGGAACAGGTCGGTTGTCGAAGCCGTAGACAGGCCCGGCTGCGGTGCTGAGCTGATCCTTCGTGAGTTTCATGTTTTGCAAAGTGGAAAGGAACATGACATCGACTGAGCTTCCGTTGTCGACTAATATCCTTTTAACATTGAAACAAGGGTCCCCAATCCCTGTGCTGATTATGAGTGGGTCCTGATACGGTAGTTGTAACCCTTATAGATCCTCTTCCCCGAAAGCGATTGTAATGTCCTGCTTGAGCTTCTTATCTTCGTGATCCCTTGGGGGTTTGGCAATCGAGAGAATCTGCGCTGCTAGGGTGGGAGGTACAGCGATAGTCTCGATTTCTCCCACCATCGGCCTTCCTCCTACCGCACCTCGGGGAGAGAGAGGCTGCGCCCTCGTTTCCCTAGGTGGCTGAGGCTGGTTGGAAACCTTGCCCTGTAGAAATCTTCCCAGGAGTCCTTAGCGGACGAGACGCTCGATTTCGTCTTTCAGTCTAGTACATGTTGAAAATGTTGAAGTGGAAGTTGGCGGTCTGGGAGGTGTTCGTGCGGTCTGGTCTAACCGCGCAATCTCTGCGGTCTGGTCTATTCGGCCTGACCACCGTCCTCTGTCCAAGGTTGCCGAGGTGAGGCCGCGCAGTCTGGTTTGTGTGACCGCATGGCGAGCTGTTGTTCTCACTGTGTGAGTTAAGCTGTTGACCGCACATGGCTATTATTCTGGTATCAGGCAGTCCGATCTAGTGACTGTTCGTGTTCTTGGGGGTGCGCGCCCACTAAGGTTCTCTTAGTTGCGCGGTCTCCCTTTTGTGTTCGCATAAGCTGGTGCCTTGGCGATCTGCTGGTGTATGCGGTCACTTAGTCGGCTTGGCGGGCTATATCCTTAGTCGACTTGGCAGTGTTCGCGGTCTCTGGAGGAGGCCTCGTTTTGGCGAACACTGGTGGCGGGCGTCATGAATGTGCGAGTTATCATGATCGCGCGGCTTCTTGGGAGTGGCGATCTCCTGGTCTGATTGAAGTCGGCGAGCTCACAAAGCGCAGAGCGATCTTCTGCTGATCGCGCGGGTTGACCGGTCTTGGTCGAACGATCAGGGGCGGTGATTCTATCTCATAGGGTGGTGACTGGATCAGGTCGCACGCCTATAAATAGGGGTCACTGTAGCATCATAATCATCGCACCAAGTGTAAGCTGAACTCGCGCCTAGTTCTTGCGGTCTCTTCTTTAAGACCGCTCGGTTTGCTGATTGATCTTTCCTTGTGCAGCTTCTGCGGATAGTGCAGACAGCAGCGGTCACCTCTCCTTCTAAAGTGTCCGGGCAGTCTCGCGGCTTGCAGTGGGGTTGCTGGAGTTCGGGAGAATCAGTGGACTTTGGGAGGTCGCGGCGTCTCAGTGGTGTGGATCAAGTCGCCGGTAGCCTGTTCGCGCGCTCTCCATTTCTAGTCGCGCGAACACTCTGACCGCGCGGTCTGGCGGGTTCCGGGATCAGACCGCTAGTTATCTTTCTTCAGCTTGTATCTTTTTTTTGGGTTTTGTGTACTGGCGAAATCATGTCTCGCCATGTATATCTCGCTCTGTAATGAAGATTTCTGCTATTATCAATAAAGATTGCTTTGCTTCATCTGCTTCTGGTTGTTGGCTATAACTTTGAGTTGTACGGTTCCTGCTCACTCCTAGATCTACGGAAAATTTCACATGGTATCAGAGCTAGGTTGGAGTGGATAGAGCAGTGAACAACTCAAAGTTGACATCGCCTTTTGTGAAGAAGGAACCGGTGGTAGAGCTATGGAAGCAGGCTTTGCAAGAGGTCTTGGAATTAAGATGCTCACGTCGACTAACTTCAAGAAGTGGAAGTCGTGCATGCAGAGTTATCTTCTGGATGAGGACCTTTGGGAGGTTGTTGGAGGAGACAGCACGGAGGAAGTTGTCCCAGTTGGGGATAATGGTCATGAGGTGAGGAATTGGAGGAGGATTAATGCGAAAGCAGAGTTCACTCTGAAAAGGGCTATTTCACCTGACCTATTCGATCACATCTTAGGGTGTGGATCAGCTGCCGAGATCTGGAGAGCCCTGGATGGGCTATTTAACAATAAGAATGTAGCGAGACTACATTTTCTGGAAAATGAGCTGGCTAGGTCGGCTCAGGGAGATCTCTCTATCTCTACGTTCTTCCTGAAGATGAAGAACTTGTGCGCTGAGATTTTAGCACTGGATCTTGATGAGCCAATTTCTGAGGCGAAGCTGAAGAGGCACATCATCCGTGGCTTGCGGAAGGAATATGTGGCCTTTGTGACGTCGGTGCAGGGTTGGGCAAATCAGCCGTCTCTGCTGGAGCTGGAGAGTCTGCTTGCGTCGCAGGAGAGTCTGGCAAGGCAGATGGCGGGGGTGTCAGTGTTTGGGGGAGATGGTCAGGTTCTCTTCACAGGGAAGAAGAAGAAATGGGATAAGAATAAGAAGACTGCTGGAGGCAATGAGCCTTCAACTTCTGGACAACAGGAGAGGGGCTATGCTCCTAAGGCTGAAGGGAAGAAGAAGGGAGAAGGTCCCAAGTGTTTTAGATGCGGAAAGCTTGGTCACATTAGGAAGGATTGCTGGGTGAATCTTCAGCCAGGGCATGCTGCTGCAGGGAAGGAGGAAGCCGAGGCCAGGCAAAATGATGGAGGTTGGGGAGGAGCCTTCTCGGCTTCTGCCAGAGTTGCGGCTCCTATAAACTATTAGGAGGACTGGATCGTGGACTCGGGGTGTGGTCATCACCTCACCGGGGACGAGTCGAAGCTTTCTTCAGCGCAGCCTTACTCTGGTAATGATGTCATCATAACTGCTGATGATACTGTGCATACTGTCAAGAAGGTGGGAGTTGTTTCCTTGGGCAGTGACAGGGGGTCACTAACTTTGAAGAGTGTCTATCATGTGCCCGGAATGAGGAAAAACCTCTTCTCCATGACCAACGCTGTTGACGATGGGTATCACGTTCTGTTCGGTCCAACAGAAGTGAGGTTTCTACGAAACGTTGAGGCGGTAAAGGCCGATGTCGTTCATGTCGGGAGAAGGGCAAAAGACTTGTTCGTTTTATCGACAAGTTCTTATGTTGACAAGATGAGGACAAATGATAGTGCCGTTATATGGCACGAGAGGTTGGGGCATGTAGGGATGGATAAGCTAAAGGCTATGGAGGTTAAAGGTCTGGTCAAGGGCCTGCCTAGTCTATCTTCCTACGGTGATGGTCATGTCTGCGCTGGATGTCAGTTCGGCAAGTCTCGTCGACTGACGTTTGATAAGTCGCAGACAAGGAGTAGTGTGTCGTTGGAGTGTATCCACCGTGACTTGATGGGACCGACTTCTACCCCAAGCCTCGGAGGCAGCAAGTATATGCTGGTATTGATTGAGGATTACACCAGATATGTCTGAGTTTATTTCCTGAAGGAGAAGGCGGAAGCGTTTGCCAAGTTTGTGGAGTTCAAGGAGCTAGTGGAGGGTCGGCTAGGCCTGCGGATAAAGAAGCTGAGAACTGATAACGGGGGGGGGGGGGGGGGGGGAGTTCACCTCTGGTGAGTTCTCTAGTTTTTGCAGGAAGGCAGACATCCGGAGGGAGCTTACTTGTGCGCATACTCCACAACAAAATGGAGTTGCAGAGCCGAAGATCCATCATCTGACGGAGACCTGCAAGTGTTGGCTGCATGCCAAGAGCATCCCAAGGTCCTTCTGGGCGGAGGGAATGTCTTGTGCCGCCTATGTCATCAACAGGATGCCTCTCAGTCCCATCAACATGTTGACCCCGCATGAGATGATGTTCAAAGAAAATCCAAGTGTGGCACACCTTCGGGTGTTTGGTTCCACCTGCTATGTGCACGTTCCAGATGTGCTTCGGACGAAGCTAGATGCGAAAGCAAGGAAGCTAGTCTTCGTGGGATATGATGATCGAAAGAAGGGCTGGAAGTGCATGGACCCGGAGACGCGGAGATTTGTTGTATCTCGCGACGCCGTGATTGACAAGGTGACGTCTTACAAGGGAAGTTCTGGTGTTGTGTTACCAGAAAGCAGGGTGGAGGAGCCGGAAAGAGCTGTGGAAAATCTTCAGGTGGAACTTCCTTTGTCACCAGGTGGTCCATCTACTTCTAGTTCTGAGACGGAGGCTTGTGGATCAGGAAGCAGAGGGAGCAATGCTCCTAGTACGTCTGGAAGAGGAGCTAGGGAAGAAGCAGCTGAAGATAATGCGAGTCAGGAGAAGGTGTTGAGGAGATCGAAGCGAACGATCATTGCCCCTGATCGCTATACAGGAGGAAACATGGTGAGCTTTGTCTCGTGTTTCTTTGCTGGTCCCTTGGATGAGCGGGAACCAGTGAGCTTTGAAAAGGCCAAAGGCGTGAAGCAGTGGGATTCGGCTATGGAAGAAGAGATGACCGCTCTTTAGAAGAATGAGACTTGGTCTCTGGTGCCCAGGCCCAAGGGTATCACCCCTATGACATGCAAGTGGGTCTATAAGCTCAAGAAAAAGGCAGACGGTAGTATCGAGCGATACAAGGCTCTCCTTGTGGCTGGTGGATTCTCGCAGCAATACGGTGAAGATTATGAAGAGACATTTAGTCCGGTGGCGAAGATGACTTCAGTTCGGTTCGTTATTGCCTTGGCGGCATTCTATGGGTGGGAGATTTGGCAACTCGACATAATGAATGCTTTCTTGTACGACGAGATAGACAAGGATATCTTCATGGTCCAGCCGCCAGGTTTCGTATCTGAAGATTTTCCAGACTATGTTTGGAAGCTGAAGAAGGCCCTGTATGGGTTGAAGCAAGCGCCGAGGGCGTGGTACGGGAAGATCACAGAATATCTCTATACAACCCTCATTCTCCGAGGTAGGCCCATTCAAAGCCACGTAGGCAGAAGTCAAAGTCAAAGAAGTCAACACAGAGCCCGGCAGTTCAAGGCAGAAGACCTCGGCGAGTATGCAGGCAATACTCGCCCGGTTGGCGAGTATGGCACAGAAGACCTAGCGAGTACTGGCCCGGCGTGTGCGAGCAGCACCCAATACTCGCCAGATGGGCGACTATGACATGGTACTCGCCGAGTAACCCATAGTCGCCGGGTTGAGGGCTGGGCTATAAAACCCCCCTACCCCTTGGTTTTCCTATAAATAGGACCCCAGGGGTACTTGGATTGGCACCTGGACTTGAGCTTTTGGACCCCGATTCCCGAACTCTCGAGCCCGTCACCCTTGCTTTCAGCTAAGTCGGTGCCTTCCCTGTACCAAGCTCGGCCACTTTGGTTTTGGAGGGGAAGACTCTCTCGAGCTTCTGGGTACGTGGTGGGACCTCCCTGCCGCAGCACCTGGGGTCCGGTTCGTTGCTCTTCTAGCTTCTTCGTCGTTGCCAGCCAAGTCATCTCGTTGGACTGCTGGGCGAGTAGCCTCCGGCTGCATCGGTCCGAATCTTGAGGTCAGGATTTTCCTGGCGTCAACACTTTGGTGCGGTGAGCGTGGACCGCAGTCAGAGAAGGAAAGTTCGGCGAGAAGGCGAGATGGTCGTAGGTGGCGACCATGAGGAGGTGGTCGGCAATTCGACGGGAACTGGCAGGTTCGTAACGATGGAGGTTTTCGAAGCCTTCGCGCAGCGCATGGAGGGAGCCATGCGAGCAGCGCTTCAGCCGCGCGCCGAGGTTACGACGACCTCGCCGCATCGCCCAGTTCCGTCCGAGGGAGGGAGTCCCCCTCGGCGAGCAGGAAAGGAGCACGTGGAGGATGAAACCGAGCGACCAAGGAGGTCGCAGTTCTACCAGCCAACCTCGCAAGGCATTCGCTTCCGCGAGCCGGGCGAGCAGGCGAGATACCAGGATACTCGCCCATATGGCGAGTATGAAGGTGGTACTCGCCAGGTTGAGGATCGTCGTCGGGCAGGAGGGAGGAGCCCCTTCTGCGAGGAGATTCTTGCCGCGCCAGTACCAGAAGGGTTCAGAGACCCAGTCTTGAATTACTATTCAGGGAAGGAGGACCCCGTCAGGCACATCCAATGGTTCGAGGATATAGTCTCTATCCGAACCATGTCAGATGCCTTCAAGTGCAGGTTGTTTGCCATTACCTTCCGTGCAAAGGCCTGGGACTGGTTCCACAAGTTGCCCGCCGGCTCAATCTACTGCTTTGAAGACCTGTGTCGTGGGCTGACGACCCGGTTCGACACGGCCCGGAAGCTGAAGAAGGAGGCAACGACCCTGTTCTATCTGGTGCAGAGGCCAGATGAGGCGTTGGGACCCTATATCGAGCGCTTTCAGGAGGAGGTTCTGCAGATCCAGGAGGTGGATAGCAAAATCCTGTTGCTGGCCTTGACGTTCGGTATCAGTCAAGGCCTCTTCAAGTTGGAGCTCAGTGAGAATCCTCCCTACTCCTACGACAACCTCAATCAGAGGGCCAATAAGTTTGTCCGGGGAGAGGCCTCCAACCCTGACTTCCTGGCAAGGCTGGCACAGGTGACCAGAGGCGACCGTGGAGAGAGGGATGGAATCCCTGAGAAGAGGAAGAGAGAGGAGCCCCGAAGGGAGGAAAGGAAGAGGCCGGAGCGGCAAGAAGAGAAGAAGAAGGAGGAGCCCAGGAGGAAGGAAACCAGGAGCGTGGAGAGAAGGCCCGTCGAGTCCCCTGAGCGTCAGGAGGAGGGAAGGCGCTACCAGGTCCCCGTCAACCGGCCACCTTGGAGGCCGGCTGGACGGCACCAGCGTCAGGATCAAAGGGGGAGATCCCCAGAAAGAAGGCCCTTCCGCCAGCCAGAGAGGCGTCAGGAGAGGAGGAGAGACGAAGCAATGGCGGTAGCCGGGCGAGGCCGCCGTCAAGGAAGGAAGAAGCAGAAGCCTAGGAGGCGTCAAGCAGAAGAGGTTCCCCTCTACTGCGACTTCCACCAGGTGGGGGGACATGCCATGGCCGCCTGCCCAGACTTTTGGGAAGCCCGGAGGAGGCTGGCAGCGGGAGAAGCTGGAGGAGAGCAGAGGAGGATAGAGGCCCCTGCCGAGCCTCAGGAAGGGCAGGCTGCAGTCGTTCGAAGGAGGAACGAGGACCGGGTCGACCAGGGAGGTCGGGGAGACCTGGGCCATGGAGGCCGAGTTGGAGTAATCCATGGGGGGCAGGGCTGGAAGCTTCCCGCAAGGGGAGCCTTCATCAAATCTACCGCAGGAGTGTCGCCTCAACCTCACAAGCACCACCCCCTATGGAGGAGATTACCTTTTCCGAGGAGGACATGCTAGGGAACGAGAATCCCTTCCATGATGCCCTCGTGATTCAAGCCGCGGTGGAGGACTTCACCGTTGATCGAATTCTGATCGACAACAGTAGCTCTGTAAACGTCATCTTCAAGGGGACATTTGACGGACTGGGAGTCGAAGCTGCCAGGGTTCGGGCATCTGATGGTCCCCTCTTCGGCTTCTCCGGAGAGAAGAAGGAAGTGGAAGGAGGAGCTGATCTCCTTGTAACGCTCGGTGGCACCTCCATCAGCTGTCGATTCGTCATCGTCGACGCCCCGAACTGTTACAGGGCCATCTTTGGAAGGCCGCTTCTCAACGCCTTCAAGGCCGTCCCATCCTCCTACCATCAGTGCTTGAAGTACTGTAAGGGAGACGTCCAGGTGAGGATCAAGAGCGATCCAAGAGCCGCTAGGGAGTGCTATCTTAGCGTCGTCAGTACCATCAGCTGGATGGCTGACGCGGAAGAGTTCGGAAGAGTGCTGGAGAGCCCGGCCAGGCTGGAGGTGGCTGAAGAGGCCGAGGAGATCGAGGTACTCTCCGCAGCGGGAGTGCCGGGGCTGCTGAAGATTGGCGGGTCGCTGAAGACCGAGGAGAAGATCGAGATGGCAACATGTCTACAAAAGAACGTCGACATCTTTGCTTGGAGCGCAGCTGAGATGCCAGGAGTCGACCCTGAGGTTGCGTGTCATCGCCTCAACCTGGATCCCACTGTCCAGCCCGTCCGCCAGAAGAAAAGGAGAACCGCCACCATCCTCGCCAAGCCAATTAGGGAGGAGGTTAAAAAACTGCTCGATGCAGGTTTTGTATCGGAGATCCAGTACCCAGGCTGGGTCTCCAATGTTGTAATGGTGACAAAGGCGGGAGGTAGCTGGAGAATGTGTGTGGATTTTTCCTTAATGAATAAAAGCTGCCCGAAGGATTGTTATCCCTTGCCTCGAATCGACGCGCTGGTTGATTCAGCCGTCGGTTTTTCTGTGATGAGTTTCCTTGATGCGTTTTCAGGATATCACCAGATCTGGATGCATCCCCCCGATTGCCGCGATGTCTCCTTCATCACCGACGATGGCTGCTACAGCTACAAAATGATGCCCTTCGGTTTGAAGAATGCGGGAGCCACCTATCAGCGAATGATGGACCACATTTTCAAAGAGCAAAAGGGGAGGAACTTGGAAGTGTATGTGGACGACCTCTTGATCAAAAGCAAGAGCGTCCACGAACACATAGCCGATCTGATAGAGACCTTCGCAACGCTAAGAAGATTCAAGATGCGACTCAATCCGGCGAAGTGCGTCTTCGGAGCAGGAAGGGGGAAGTTCCTGGGGCATCTCCTTACCTCGGAGGGAGTAGAGCCTAACCCCGACAAGGTCAAGGCAATCCTAGAGATGCCTTCCCCAAAGATGATGAAGGAAGTCCAAAGGTTGACTGGAAGGTTGGCGGGTCTTAGCCGCTTCCTGTCAAAAGCCGGAGAGAAGTGCTCTCCATTCTTCAAGACACTTCGCAAAACCGAAAGCTTCGAGTGGTCCGAAGGATGTGAGGTGGCGTTCGAAAGATTGAAGGAACAGTTGACTCAGACACCTCTCCTTCAGAGCCCAAAAGAAGGTGAAGACCTGCTCATCTACCTAGGAGTAGGAGCAGAAGCAGTGAGCTCCGTTCTGGTTCGGGAAGAAGGAAGGAAGCAACTACCCATCTACTACGCCAGCCGGGTGCTGAAGAAGGCGGAGCTGAAGTATCCAATCCTGGAGAAGCTTGCCTTCGCCTTGGTAGTGTCGGCGTGGAAGCTCCAACCTTATTTTCAGGCTCACTCCATCTGAGTGGTGACTGATCATCCTCTCCGCAATATCCTAGAGGGAGTGGAGCATTCTGGGAGGTTGGCGAAATGGTCGGTAGAACTCAGCGAGTTAGACATTTCCTTCGCCCCCCGAGTGGCGATCAAGGCCCAGGCAGTGGCAGACTTCCTGGCTGACTTCTCGGTGGAAGCCGAGCCAGGAGAAGAGGTGTTCAACCCAATTCCTTGGAAGATGTTTGTTGATGGAGCTTCGGGCAAAAGTTCTGTGGGGGTGGGCATCGTGCTCGTCAGCCCACAGGGAACAAGGATCGAGCAAGCCGTCGAGATCCTCTTCCCCATCACAAACAATCAGGCAGAGTACGAGGCCATAGTGGCAGGCTTGCGCCTTGCCAAAAAGCTTGGGATCCGTGATGTCCGGGCCTTCACGGATTCAATGGTGGTTGCATCGCAGATCCGAGGAGAGTTCGAGGTGCGCGACACCATCTTGCAGAAGTACTTGGTAAAAGTAAAAGGATTGATTGGAGGCTTCCAGTCCTTCTTCGTTGAGCATGTGCCAAGGGAGGAGAACTCGGCAGCAGATCGCCTCGCCAAGTATGGGCCGAGGGCTGGAGGGACTATCACCGAGCTTTTCCACCCATCCATCGAAGAGGGAGAAATGATGGAGATCGAGCAACGCCCCTCGTGGATGGATCCCTTTGTGGCATTCCTAGCTAACGGCCAGCTCCCAGCTGACGAAGGGGATAAAAGAAGATTTCGGTACAAGGTGGCATACTACCTCCTGCAAGATGGGGAGCTGTACCGCAAGACCATCTCAGGCCCCCTGGCCAGATGTGTTGCTGAAGACGAAGTACCCCGAGTGTTGGAAGAGATCCACTCGGGAGAGTGTGGAAGTCATTCTGGGACTCGCACTTTGGAGCAGAGGGTCTTGAGGCATGGTTACTTCTGGCCTACTATCCGGAAGGATGCTGAGATCTTCTCGAAGAAGTGCCAGAAGTGCCAGCTCTTCGCCCCCTTCAGTTGCAGCCGGCCCAGCAGCTCCGATCGATCATCTCCCCATGGCCGTTCGCCATCTGGGGGATGGACTTGATCGGCCCTTTCCCTCAAGCAAGTGGACAACGAAAGTTCGTTCTCGTCATGATCGACTACTTCTCCAAGTGGATCGAGGCCAAAGCCCTGGCCAAGACCACCTCTCAAGTCGTGAAGAACTTCATCTGGGGAGAGATCATCTACAGATTCGGGATCCCTCTCGCCATCATCACCGACAATGGTCCCCAGTTCGCCAGCTTAGAACTGGAAGACTTTTGTAGGCAGCTAGGAACCGACCTTCGGTTCGCCTCCGTACATCACCCAAGGAGCAATGGCCAGGTGGAGGCCGCCAACAAACTGATCATCAACCTACTGAAGAAGAAGGTGGAGAACCTAAGAGGTAACTGGGCGGACCAGCTCCCCTCGGTCCTGTGGGCTCTGAGGACCACTCCTAGCTCAGCCACAGGGGAAACGCCGTTCAAACTCTCTCACGGGTCGGAAGCTCTCATTCCAGTAGAGTTCGAGGTCAGAAGCCCAAGGGTGGTAGCTGCGGAGGACGGAAGTGAAGAATGGCGACTAGAGAATGAAGAGGTTCAAAAGCTATCTCTTGACTACATCGAGGAACTCCGAGATTTAGCTTCAGCCAGGCAAGAGGAGATCAAGCGCCGGATGGCGAAACATTTTGACAAAAATGTCCGCCTCAAACACTTCCAAGCAGGTGATCTGGTTCTGAAAAAGGTGGACGCAGCAGGAAGGTCTGCGGCCGTCGGGAAGCTCAACCCGAACTGGGAAGGACCTTTCATCATCCAGGAAGCACTCCTGACAGGAGGATACCGCTTGCAGAACCAGGAAGGCGAGCTGCTAGGGAACACCTGGAGCGGCGATGACCTGAAAAGGTTTTATCCCTAAGGGGGAACGTGTATATCCCATCCTTGTAAATTCATTTCTTTAAATAAAATTTACATCTCCCTGAAACATGGGACGAGGCAGCTTCCTTTACATCAACAAAATTTTCAAAATGAGGAAGCCAGGCGAAGTCAATCTCCACGCTAGGTTGGAAAATGAGCCTCCGACTTAACCCTCGTAAAAACTCAGAACGGATGATGGGACAGTGCCTCGGGTGTGCGTTCCCTTAAGACCAAGCCTCTGCAATGACGGCCGAGATCAGCTCCCCCTTGCACGTTGGCCGCGGTTCCCACCGACCGCATTTCTCGTTCGACTGTAGAGATTACCAGGAAGAAGTCTGGACGCCGACCTTCCGACTCGGCGAAGAGAGAATCGATTTCACTAGCTCAGGGGACCCTTGAAAAAAGGCGTCGTGTACCCTCGAAAGCTGAAAAGCTCGCAGCAAAGCATTTTCGTTTTCTAACTATTGTGTCAGATCATATGAGTTACTGTGCCTAAAGTGTGCTTAACTCCCTGCTAAACTCATTGAGCAACAGGAAGCAGGTCCGATCCACATCCAGCATCCAAGTGGGATGGAGGCCTCGGGATGGTATGTCCCTTTGGACCTCCCCGACTGCCACTCCCTGCTTGACGTCGTCCTACATCAACATTCACCATCGCGAGTTGGAACACGAGCCTTCGGCTTAACCCTCGTAAAAACTCAGAACGGATGATGGGACAGTGCCTCGGGTGTGCGTTCCCTTGAGACCAAGCCTCTGCAATGACGGCCGAGATCAGCTCCCCCCTTGCATGTTGGCCGCGGTTCCCACCGACTGCATTTCTCGTCCGGCTGTAGAGATTACTAGGGTAAAGTCCGGAAGCCGATACTCCAACAAGGGGAATGGCAAGACCGATTTGAACGACCAAAGAATGGAGACATTCCGGCATCCAAGTAGGATGGAGGCCTCGGGATGGTATATCCCCTTGGATCTCCCCAACCTCCATTCCCTACTTGACGTCATTCTTCGTCGACATCCGGCATCCAAGCAGGATGGAGGCCTCGGGAAGATATGTCCCTCCAGGCCTCCCCGACTGCCGTTCCCTATCTCTTTTCCCCTTAAAAATCCATTGTTATTGAATGAGTCTAATGAACTCTTCACCAGGTGCCAAGCGAGGCCTTGAGAGCATGTGTCCCTCGAGACCCTCCAAGTAGCCGCCATAGCTCAACTCCATCAAGGAAAAAATTGAAGAAGGCGAGCATGCAGGTGCGAGTACCTTGGCGAGTATGTAGGTGCGAGCATGGAGGAGCGAGTATGTAGGTGCGAGTATGGAGGTACACTCAATCTCGCCGTGATCCTAAGAGCCTAGCGAACACTCAACCTCGCCCCGAGCCCAGAAGCCTAAGCGACATTCAAAAAATAAAGCAAGCACCCAGGAAAGAGGCGAGCAAAAGCTTTGACTTTTTTCATATATAAATATTTGATTACGAAAGAATCTTCAAGGTGTTTACAAAAAGTCGCCGGGCGAGCAAAAAAGGGTGCCCAGGCGACTAGGCGACATCCTCGCCATCAATATCTGCATCTGGCTCGTCGCCATCATCCTCGCCATCATCGTCGTCATCATCATCGTCATCCTCGTCCTCGGAATCGTCGTCCCCAGCACCACTGGATGGCGGCGAGGATGCTCGCAAGGGGGAGGTGGACTCCTCGGCGAGCAGCGCCGGGATGATGTCCTCCACTGTCAACTCCATTGCCGCCGGCTTCAGGAGATCGTCCGCCTTCAGCTGACTCAGGATGACGGTCCAGTAGCTCGCACGATCTCTCGGCGAACGCGTGGCATATCGTCGCCATGCATCCGGATCTGCTTGCCGACCCTAGAGGGGCCCGCCACCGCTGGCTGTTGCTCGGCAGGCCGAGTTTCCAGCTCAGTGATGCGAACTTGGGCGGCCTCCAAAGCCAGCCGAGTGTCATCCAGCTCTTTCTCCAGCTGGGACATCTTTGTCGCCATCTCCACCTCGGCGATCTTCAAAAGCAAGAAGACACACAAAGTCAGCAAGTTATTCGGCAAAATGACGACTATCCCGGAGGCGAGTATCATAGAGAAGCGAGTACCTCATGATCCTTCGCCTTGAGCCCCATGGCGATCATTTTCTTCGTGCTGATCCGGATCACCTCCTCGTACTCCAGCAACCTCCTCGCCGTCATGTGCGACAGCTCGGCGGAGCGCAGCAGAGATCGCGAGGTCTGGTGTGCCAAGTACTCGGCAGGCTCCTCCCGCAGTCTCTCAGCGTCCTCGCGACCATAGACGGCATGGAGCACGTCAAAGGCCTCGCCCTTGTCCTCCCAGTCCTCCGACCAGGGCGGGAGGTTGGAGCTCAGAGACACCACATGGTCGCCCTCCGACCAGGTCACCAAGGGGCGACCATAGAGATCCTCGCCACGCCCACCCAGGTTGAAGTTCGGATGGGTAAAAGGCTCGCCGGCCTCTGAAGGATCTGCCTTCTTGCCGAGGTCCCTATGAGCGACCTCCTTCTTCTTCCTTGAGGGCTCGGAGGACTCGCCTCTCTCCTTCCGCTTCTTAGACGGCTTCGACGGCCCAGATCCTTCGCCGCCGATCAAGGGCTCATCGCCTCCTGGCGACAAGTCTATGGGCGAGTAGGCCCCATACCCGCGAGCAGAAGTCCCCGCACCTCCCTGTGTGGAAGCCGTCGCCTTCACCACCGCAGGAAGAAGCTCGCGCGGCAGGACGTGGACAGCTGCAACAAGAGGAGTGATATTTCCAGTTAGTCTCCAAGGTGAAGACGAAGAGCGAGTATTGCGAATACTCGCGCAGTAGATTACCTTCGCCTACGAAAACCTCTGCGAGTTCATCTACTCGCCTCCTCCAGTACACCACATCAAGGCGGCGATTCTTGAAGGACTCAAGCAGTTTCTCGCCACCCTCGCTTAGGAAAGAAACCCCGAAGACGCTCTCCGGTGGCTGGAAGGACTTGTCAGGGACGGCCTGAAAGTCGCCAGCGATGATGACTAGTCGCTCCCCCCAGCGATGGTTCTTGTTAGCAGTGCCGACCAGCGTGCAGACGTGGCTGCAGAAAAAGACGACGCCCTCGCCAGTCGCCATGAAATGGAATACTCGCCTAAAGACCGACAGGTCGAAGGCTATTCCCTGGTCGCGCAGGTAGCAGAGGAAGCCCACGATCATCGCCACCCCATTAGGGTTGATCTGGGCAGGGACTATCCCAAAGTAACGGAGTATCTGGGAGAACTCCGTCCACAATGGTAGTCGCAAGCCCACCTCGAAGTGGCGAGTAGGGATCACCCGCTCATTGGTCAGGAAGGTATTTAGTCGCTCTCCCTGGCGAGGAATCCTAGCGATATACCCTGGCGGGAGGTACTTCGCCCTGATGACCTCCAAATCTTTCTCAGTCGTGACTGACTTCTTGAAGATGGTCGCCGCAAAGTTCTTGGCGTGATTGGCACGCCGGATGGTCGCCTCGTCAGTCATCTTTTAAAGGAGGGGAAGAAAGGCGAGTATCAAAGAAGAGAAGAAGAGGAAAGTGAAACGGAGGATACTCGCGCGAGAGTTAGGAAATCGCCAAAGCGTAATTAAGACTCACCCACCCCCCTATTTATAGTGGTCGGGTAGCTTGGCGTGTCGAGCACGACGGTGCGATCAGGAATAAGGGGGTGGCGAGTATCAAGTTTTAATCGCCAAACTCAACAAGCTCGCCATGCCTAAGGCGACGCGCGGACAATCCTCGCCAAGGAAAAAGAAGATAGAAAAAATCAAGAAAACCATCACAGAAAAAGAAAACAGAGCGAGTAATAAAAGGCGAGTTTCTAATACTCGCCGAAAAATATCACACCAATAAAGCAATAGTGCAGTGGTACAGGAATGCTCGCCAAAAGGCGACATGACATAGAAAAAAGAAAAGAAAAAGCAACATCTAGGGAGGTGCTTGGAGGTTCGCCTGAGTGTCTGGCTGTTGAGGATGTCGCCCGACCCATCCCAAGCTGCGAGCTCGCTTGAAGTGCTCGGAGGCCACAGACATCGCGTCCTCACCCTGACGCAGCTGGTCTTCGATCCTCGCCAACCGACCAACCGAGCCCATGCTCGCGCGCATCCCCACCATCTCGTCATGGTGCAGTTGTTGGCGATGTTCGTGTTGGGTTTTTCTAGAACCATACATCAAATGTAGGCGCAGCGGAAATGAAGAGAAACAACCCAAAAGACTTTGATCGGGCCATGAATGTTGAATCAAGAAGTTAATCAAAATGCTAGGTATGAAATTACCTTTGCGGGATTGGATCAAATCCAACCTAGATGCTCCAAGAGTTGATTCCTGTCGTCGGCTATGTGAGTCCTCACGTAGAATGATGTCTACGTCTCTACAGTGATCCACACGAGCCGGGAGAAGAACGACTGCACCTTGCACTTCCACGAACTGCTAGGTTCGCTCCAGGAAGAATAATCAACGGCGACGATCACCGGAGAGGAGGTCGGCGAAGGCGATTCAGACGGCGGAACACTTCCGTCGGCTAGGGCGAGAGGCGGAACTCTTCCGTCGGCTCAAGTCTTCGTTCGTTATGAGAACCCTAAAACGAAGTCCTATTTATACCCAAAGGATAAACAACTTCTAGAAGAATCGCTATCCGCAGACCACACAGCAGAATTGGGGTTTCTGTTACAATTCATCGGGATTCCACGGAACAGCATTCGTCGAGATTTCACGGGACAATCCGACGAATTCCGACGAATCACAACAGACGGCAACAATTGCCTAGTCAAGGCTCTCTGTGATAATTCGTCGAGATTCCACGGAACAATCCGACGAATCCCGACGAATTCCGACGAATCCAGACAGACGACAACATTTTGCCGAGTGAAGGATCTCTGTCACAGTTCGTCGAGTTTCCACGGAATGACCCGACGAATTCCGACGAATCCGACGAACTCCATTCGTGTAAACCCGACGAATTCCGACGAATCATATCCGACGAATTCAGATAGCAACATTTGCTGGACTTCCCCATTTAATATGGTGATTGGTAACCTTTACCAACACAGTCAATCTTCCAACTTCTCCACATGCTCTTATGTGCGACCCTGCAGGCTCATATCGCGTTGGCAGTGACATTACATGTTTGACCACTTCTAGATCACAATGGTAACTCCAACAGTTCGAGCCTCCCAACTCTACGCTCCAGCTCGCTGACCGACTGAAGGCGAGATTCAGTAGCGACCAGCCGAGTATCAAACTCCTCCAGTCGAGAAACTCGCGCCTCCAACTCAGCCAGGCGACGATGAGCATCGCTGCTCGCCAGACGCTCTACGCGCGACTCCACTTCAGTCAAGCGACGATGAGCGTCAGTGCTCGCCAGGCGCTCAACTCGCGATTCAACCTCGGACAGGCGGCGATGAGGCTCACAAATCGTCAGGCGCTCCAGCTTGGACTCCAGCTCCAGAATTGCGCGAGTAGCCCTCTCCTGGTACTCGCGAGAAGGAATCCCGACCGCATCGATCAGAGCTCCTATGGGAGTATGGGCGTGAGCTGTAAAAAAAGTAAGAGTGTTAGAACTTAGATAACGAAGCAAAAAGCGAAGTGAAGACAGTAGCGACTATTGAAAATGGCGACCAAGTACCTGGCCTAGGACCGCGTGAATGGCGGCGAGGAGAGACCCTTGCCCGGCGAGGAGATGCGCTGCGATGATGATCGCCTCGACGCGAAGAGCCCCCAATTGCCGAATCCCGGCTGGGAGGCGCGTTCCCCCGACCGCGATTATCTCCTGGTCGCCCTCCCCCTCTGGGAGCGAAGAAGCCCGAAGAGCCCCCAGCCCCGCCATGGCGCGAGGACTCGCCCTGTTGAGTTGAAGGTACGGTAGAGGTCGAAGGGCGCTGATCGCCCTGAGGAGTAGCAGAAGGAGGGAACGGAGGAGGTGGCGGAAGCCCACCTGCGGGCAGCTGTGAACTACTCGCCGTTCCCATTGATTGAAGAGGCGGTGGAGGCGTAGGCACGATGCCCGCCAAGGGAACATGATGCTCGCTCATCGGCCTCTTCTCCAGCGAGGAGCTGTGAAGAACTCGCCCTGAGCGACCTCCACCCCGAGGTGAGATCATAGGCGACGACCTCAGAGGATGTACGTCTAAAGGCTCCTCCTGAGCACCGATGGTGGACGAATCTGCGAGCATAGAAGAAGTATTCAGCAAACTCGGACCAAGTAGAGGTCATTCAAAGAAAGTAGCGAGTAGGTAGCTCGCACCTCGCGTAAAAGCGAGATTCTCCGGCGGATTCTGGGCCGTGGTCTCAGGAATACTCGCCCCCTCGGCGACATTTGGAGCAGGAGGATCAGCGGCCGGCGAGTCGCCCTCATTGGAGAGCCCCAGGTCGTACAGCAGCTGCTGGTGTTGGTCGCCCAAAGGAGCGGCGACCTCACCCCCAACGGCTTTCTTCTTCTCCTGCCTCTTCTTCTTCTGGGTGAGCCTCTTCCTCTTCTTGGAAGATGGAAGGTCGCCAGATGCGAGATCCGGGTGAGGAGGGAGCGAAGAGCCATCAAAAAGGCCGACAAGGCCAGCCATGGCCGCCTTAGCCTCAGCAGCATAGTCACGCGTCATCGTGAGCGAGTTCAGAAAAGACGTGCCATCAGAGACCCCTGCCCCTCTATTTATAGAGTTCGAGCGTCGACCAGCGGGATGCCGACTAGCAGCCAATACTCGCCAATAAGGCAGCTCGTCGAATAATGGTTGGATGATTCTTTCCGAGCAACTACGTTACTCGCAAAGAGCGGGGATTGTGTACAACCCTCATTCTCCGAGGTAGGCCCATTCAAAGCCACGTAGGCAGAAGTCAAAGTCAAAGAAGTCAACACAGAGCCCGATAGTTCAAGGCAGAAGACCTCGGCGAGTATGCAGGCAATACTCGCCCGGTTGGCGAGTATGGCACAGAAGACCTAGCGAGTACTGGCCCGGCGTGTGCGAGCAGCACCCAATACTCGCCAGATGGGCGACTATGGCATGGTACTCGCCGAGTAACCCATAGTCGCCGGGTTGAGGGCTGGGCTATAAAACCCCCCTACCCCTTGGTTTTCCTATAAATAGGACCCCAGGGGTACTTGGATTGGCACCTGGACTTGAGCTTTTGGACCCCGATTCCCAAACTCTCGAGCCCGTCACCCTTGCTTTCAGCTAAGTCGGTGCCTTCCCTGTACCAAGCTCGACCACTTTGGTTTTGGAGGGGAAGACTCTCTCGAGCTTCTGGGTACGTGGTGGGACCTCCCTGCCGCAGCACCCGGGGTCCGGTTCGTTGCTCTTCTAGCTTCTTCGTCGTTGCCAGCCAAGTCATCTCGTTGGACTGCTGGGCGAGTAGCCTCCGGCTGCATCGGTCAGAATCTTGAGGTCAAGATTTTCCTGGCGTCAACAATCTCCTATTCTGTGGATTCGGTGCTTCAGACTCTGACTCAAGCTTGTTTGTCAAGAAGAATGGGGAGCTTCAAGTCATCGTGCTGCTTTACGTCGACGATATGATCGTGACGGGGAATTCAAAGGAGGAGGTAGCAAAGCTCCGGGCTGAGGTATCTATCAGATTTGAGATGAAGGACTTGGGTGAACTCCACCATTTCCTTGGTCTCGAAGTGCAGAGGAAGAAAAGTGGAGTGCTGGTGTTCCAGGCTGGATATGCGGAGCGAATCGTGGAGCGATTCAGCATGAAGGAAGGGAAATGCATTTCTACACCTCTGGAGAAGGCCGTGAAACTTCGGAAGGATGAGGGGAGGATTCTGGAAGATCCGATTGTGTTCCGAGCTCTGGATGGGAGCTTGATTTACCTGACAATCACTAGGCCGGATATTGCGTATGCAGTTGGCAGGGTGAGTCATTATATGGCGGAACCACGGATGCCTCATCTACTAGCGGCCAAGAATATTTTGAAGTATGTCAAGGCGACTTCGGATATGGGTCTCCTATACAGGAGAGATGCGGACTTCAAGGTGCATGGGTACATGGATACTGATTACGGGGGATATTCGGATGATCGGAAGTCGACGTCTGGATTCGTCTTCAAGGCGGGCCCCACGGCTATATCATGGTGCAGCAAGAAGCAGGATTCCGTGTCTGTCTCTACCACGGAAGCGGAATACAAGGCTTCGGCCTTGGCAGCTCAAGAAGCCATCTGGCGCAGGAGGTTGGTGGGAGATGTCCATAAGGAGGTTCGGGGTCCGACTCTGCTCCGCGGCGACAATGAGAGTGCACTCAAACTGCTTACTAATCCAGTTTGTCACGCGAGGACCAAACATATCGAGATCGAGCATCATTTCATTCGTGAGAAGGTGCTGGAGGGGTCTCTTTCGGGTGAGCATGTTCGGAGTCAGGACAACGTTGCTGACATTTTCACAAAGGCGCTGGCGAAGGGGCCGTTTACTCGGCTGAGGAGTTTACTTGGGCTGTTTTCAACTTCCCACTTCAAGGGGGAGTGTTGAAAATGTTGAAGTGGAAGTTGGCGGTCTGGGATGTGTTCGCGCGGTCTGGTCTAACCGCGCGATCTCTGCGGTCTGTTCTATTTTGCCTGACCGCCGTCCTCAGTCCAAGGTTGCCGAGGTGAGGCCGCGCGGTCTGGTTTGTGTGACCGCGTGGCGAGCTATTGTTCTCACTGTGCGAGTTAAGCTGTTGACCGCACAGGGCTGTTATTCTGGTATCAGGCAGTCCGGTCTGGTGATTGTCCGGGTTCTTGGGGGTGCGCGCCGACTAAGGTTCTCTTAGTCGCGTGGTCTCCCTTTTGTGTTCGCATAAGCTGGTCCCTTGGCGATCTGCTGGTGTATGCGGTCACTGGTGTTAGTCGGCTTGGCGGGCTATTGCCTTAGTCGACTTGGCAGTGTTCGCGGTGTCTGGAGAAGGCCTCGTTTTGGCAAACACTGGTGGTGGGTGTCATGATGGTGCGAGTTGTCATGATCGCGCGGCTTCTTGGGAGTGGCGATCTCCTGGTCGGATTGAAGTCGGCGAGCTCACAAAGCGCAGAGCGATCTTGTGCTAATCGCGCGAGTTGACCGGTCTTGGTCGCGCGATCAGGGGCGGTGACTCTATCTCATAGGGTGGTGACTGGATCAGGTCGCACGCCTATAAATAGGGGTCACTGTAGCAGCATAATCATCGCACCAAGTGTAAGCTAAACTCGCGCCTAGTTCTTGCGGTCTCTTCTTTGTGACCGCTCAGTTTGCTGATTGAACTTTCCTTGTGCAGCTTCTGAGGATAGTGCGGACAGCAGCGGTCACCTCTCCTTCTAAAGTGTCCGGGCGGTCTCGCGGCTTGCAGTGTGGGTTGCTTGAGTTCGGGGGACTCAGTGGAGTTCGGGAGGTCGCGGAGTCTCAGTGGTGTGGATCAAGTCGCCGGTAGCCTGTTCGCGCGGTCTCCATTTCTAGTCGCGCGAACACTCTGACCGCGTGGTCTGGCGGGTTCCGGGACCAGACCGCCAGTTATCTTTCTTCAGCTTGTATCTTTTTTTTTGGTTTTGTGTACTGACGCGCTATTTCGGCACTGCTAATTAGCAAGCACGAAATGCGATACGACGGCAGTGCACCGGTCGTTGTCAAGTAATAAAATAGGGAGGAACTCCCCGAATATCGGTCTCAAAGGAATGCAGGATATGGTGATAGAGAATAGAGTGAGGCGATTGTTACGACGAGTAAAAGAAAGTAAAAACAAGGGCGTTGTGATTGGTGACCTAGACTATTGCAGAAGTAAGAGATGCGGGTCAAAACTCTGCTTCGCAAGGCGGGATGGACGCAACGGCCGCTATGTCGTGCTTCGGAAGGCGCGTGGACGGAAAGTAACTGTGACGATTGAGGGTCGCACACACCTCTTCGCAAAGTGGGGGTGAGTGCAGCGGCCGCGATGCCATGCCTCGGTATGTGGGTGAAATGGCCACATTGTGGGGTTTTGATGAGGGTCGAAGGCACCTCTTCACTCTCACCTCTAGGTTTTGCTAGAGTGAGCTAGCTAGAACGTGTGTGTGGAAGTGGAGTGGAGTGGGTGTAAGCGGACGCAACACAGAGCAATACAAAGGAGATTATGTAAACACCAAATAATTCATTCATAGACAAACAAATTGTACAACCCCGTATCTGTCGGGTGGGACCCTCCCCAGATAGTGGGGACCCGTGGTGTCCCGTGGTTGGCTAGCATTGGCCGGGGTGCGGTTAGGATCCATATTCGTAAATAAACGAGAAAGTGGGGTGCGAATAACGGGGTTTGGGTGTGCGTTTAGAGGATGGGTTGCGGATAGCCAGTATGGGCTAGGGTTTTCTTTATATAAAACCTAAAAACTAAAACCTAAAGGGCTTCTCCTCCCCACCCGATTCAGCCCCCCCCTCTCTCTCTCGGTTCGTGCAAGCAGCCGCAAAACCCACTCCCCCTCTCTTCTTCGCGCGGCTAGGGCAGCAACCGAATCCCCCTCCCCCTTCGTCTCTCTCTCTCTCTCTCGGTTCTTTGGAGCAGCGGCGACCCCCGACCCTCCCCCTTCATCTCTTCGTCTCGCGCCAGGAAGGAGGAGGCCCGATCCCGACCTCCCCCTCTCTCTCTCGGTTCTTTGGAGCAGCGGAAGGAGGAGGCCCGATCCCGACCTCCTCCTCTCTCTCTCGGTTCTTTGGAGCAGCGGCAAGCCCGACCTCCCTCTCTCCCTCTCGCGCCAGGAAGGAGGAGGCCCGACCCCTCCCCCTTCGTCTCTCTCTCTCGCGCCAGGAAGGAGGAGGCCCGACCCCTCCCCCTTCGTCTCTCTCTCTCGCGCCAGGAAGGAGGAAGCCCGACCCCCCGACCCCCTCTTTACCTCTCTGTCTCGCCGCCAGCAACAGCAGGAGGCCAACCTTCACTCCGACCGGGAGCTCCTCTCCCATGGCCGTACGAGGCGAGATCCGGCCGGGAGCTTCTCTCCCGCGGCCTCTTGGAGCACGATCGGCCGGGAGCTCCTCTCCCGTGGCCGACTTGGGGCTAGACCCGACATGTAGAGGCCGGATCTATGCACGGAAAGCCGCTACGGCTCCAAGACGAGGAGCCTCTGGCAAAATACAAGCTACAAGGGTAACGATGTTTCTACTCGGGCAGGTGAAGCCCTCAATTCTCATATTTGCATGAAAGCCCCTCCCCACCAACGGGTGGGGGAAGGGAGCTCTCCGACGGGTTGACGCGTGCGTCCCCGCTATTGATTGCACTAGCGCCCGGAAGTGTGAGTACGGGTTAGGACATTCTGTGTGAAGCCCATCCGGGTGTGTATACCGGATTGGTGATGTTTCTGTGTGAAGCCCGTCCGGACGTGGGGGCCGGATTGGTGATGTTCTGGGGACCCCGGAGAAGACTCAACAGGAAGATAGTTATTATTTGCCCGTATTTATAAAATGCCGCCGCCTCGAGAAAGGGGTGTGGGTAATGTAGCTCGGTTTGCTTCAATTGGCCGAGGCTCAGTTTGCTACCGCATGGCGAGACGTTGGCGTACAGGTGTCGCGGTACCAAGCAGGGGGTTGCGGGCTCAAGCCCAAAGTTGTGCCGCCCCGAGGAGGGCTTATTTATTTATATTTGCCGGCCTGCGTGCCGAAGTATGGAGCTTATGCTCTTGTAAATCAAATTGCCTGTGATGCCCTTTTCTTGTAGCTTATATTTTTATCGTAGGCGAGTGGTGTTTTCACGAACCACTCGCCCCGTGGGAGCCCCAAGGTGAAATTACCGGGAAGACCTTAAGGGTCAGTTAATTAACTCTTAGAACGGCGGGGTTACGCTGTCGGCAGTCCCATTTGGGCTGCGTACAGACAGACTGTTTGTCGGGATTACGTTATTGGCGGCCCGGACGAGGAACGCTATCAATAGACCCAAGAGAGCACCTTTAGGAGGGGGATCCGGTTGGGGATTTCCCCTTAGATGTTTTGGTTGGCCAAGAGAGTCCCCCAATGGTGCTTTGTCTCAGTCTTTGGCTTCGGAGGGGAAGTGCTTGTTAGTCTTCCGGGTGTGTGGTGGGACCTCCACGCTGAGGCCTTGGGTTCGTCCTTTGAGTTCCTAGTTTTGTGCCTAGATTGTTAGCTTGAGTGAAGTAGGTGTGAGGCCACCCCTCTTTTGGGACCCCGAACTCCACAGAGACCAAGTCTTGTTCGCGAGATTTCGGTTTCAACACATGGTGCGGTGAGCGTGGAGAGTGGCCAACACAGAAAAACTCGAGCGAACGTCGTGGCTAGAAAAGACGAACTAGGTGACGACCAGGGTCGTGCGCCGACACCCGAGGGAGGGGTAGACCAATAAAGACTTGGAATGAAACTACACGGCAAGACACGACGCACTTAAGCATTAGTGAGGTTATGACTAAAGGTAGGGCACAATGGCGGCAAAGGATCCATGTAGCAAACCCCACTGTAGTGGGGTAAAGGCTTGAGTGTCGTTGTTGTGTGTGAGCATGCTAAGCGTAAACATATCACATTTTCCATTGATTTACCCCTTTACGTTTAATTCAGTGACATTTGAGGGTCATTTAATACTCAAATGTAAGTGGAGCTCGTTGGTTTGTACCATTTAGTGATAGTCACGTCCGGGTCACTTCGATTTTCCGTAAACCAATATATTTTTTCTTTGGTTGGTTAATATAATTCTTACAAATTAATGTTTTGAATGAGATAAAGTCATCATAGTCTCATAAATAAACAACAAACACTCTATAACTTAGTGCACATACGATCAGGAAGTCATAGAAAAGATGCACATGCAAAACGCTGACTATATAAGCTTATTTATTGATATATATCAGAATTGGAATTTACAAATTGAACAAAGAGGAAGTTTGCAACATAGGCTAAACCCTCTCAGTACCTGCTGCCTTCTTGGCTTGCTAAAAATGAGTAATAAAAAAGAATATATGAGTAGACTCCAAGTTGTTTTTATGAGTAACAAAGTATTGGTAGATGGAGAGTTCCCCTATCTGCTTCATGGTAGTCCTGCTCAACTTAGTTGGAGATTTCATATTCATCTATATATATATTAGAAATAATGAGCATAATATTTGTTTTACTCCCAAAATCGTTAACGTAGAAAACATTGTGCAACTCAGATACTTTTATAGAAGATTTGTACATCTATTTTTACAAAAATTAACACTTGGCCACCTTAAAGATCTAGCTCTAGGGCATGTAAGGTACTGGTCCGATTAATTTTGAGAAAGATCGATTTTATGCTTGTATATTATTAAAAATCTCTTGAGTATTTGGTTTTTTAAATATTATTTTTCATCTCGTGCTTTTCTATACTATGTGGGAACTCTCCCAACAATGATTTTACAAACACAACCTATTTTTAAGAGCTTCCTCATGAACTTGATTTTGGTAAAATATATGTAGGGGTTGGGTAGGACATCATCACCCACAGGGATACACCACTACTTAGTGTGTTGTGCTAAATAGTAAACAATCTTTCATTAGATCCAACACTAGAGTTGCATTGCTTTATAGAATTCAACGATTTTGAGTAGGAAAACAAGAAAATTGTTGGAAATAATGATCACACGAAGAATAGATATCACTTGTACACAAAAAAAAGAAGTATGGACAGAAAAAAGAATCTCCAGATATTGTGGAAGTCAGCATTGCTACTCATCTCACAAATAATCTTCCATCTAGGATTTTGGGTTTTAATTGTTCTATGAGTACAAGACCAAATGTCTATCCTAGAAGTTTTAGTTGTCCTTTTGCTCATTATCATAGTCCTAATATGGAGAAATTAAATCACAAGGCTTTCAATGTTGTTTATCATGTCGCTCTTGCGATTTTGCCCCATTCTGTGAGCCCCGTTCTCATGAGATTCCGGGTTAGGCCTAGATTATTTTACCCTATCCATTGTCGAGAAGTTGATAGCGTTTTAGAAGCTTGAACCCAATTGGGAAGGGCCGTATATTGTAAATGAGGCTCTCAGGTCCTGGGGACATCGTCTCCAGGATGTGGAAGGGGTACCCCTCGGTCGGGCTAGAAGTGGAGATAACCTGAAAAGATTTTATCCTTGAAAGTTCTTTCCTTTTATATATATAACTATTAAATTCTTTGACTATTGTGACTCATGTTGGCTTGGTAACTAAAAGGTTGGATATGTTGGTGCTGGAGTGCCCCAGATCGATTCCGCTCCCGGGCTCTCATCTAGACGGGGGGTTCTGGTTGATCTCTGGAGAGGCTGACAAGGTTGGATATGTTGGTGCTGGAGTGCCCCAGATCGATTCCGCTCCCGGGCTCTCATCTAGACGGGGGGTTCTGGTTGATCTCTGGAGAGGCTGGCAAGGTTGGATATGTTGGTGCTGGAGTGCCCCAGATCGATTCCGTTCCCGGCCTCTCATCTAGACGGGGGGTTCTGGTTGATCTCTGGAGAGGCTGGCAAGGTTGGATATGTTGGTGCTGGAGTGCCCCAGATTGATTCCGCTCCCGGGCTCTCATCTAGACGGGGGGTTCTGGTTGATCTCTGGAGAGGCTGGCAAGGTTGGATATGTTGGTGCTGGAGTGCCCCAGATCGATTCCGCTCCCGGGCTCTCATCTAGACGGGGGGTTCTGGTTGATCTCTGGAGAGGCTGACAAGGTTGGATATGTTGGTGCTGGAGTGCCCCAGATCGATTCCGCTCCCGGGCTCTCATCTAGACGGGGGGTTCTGGTTGATCTCTAGAGAGGCTGGCAAGGTTGGATATGTTGGTGCTGGAGTGCCCCAGATCGATTCCGCTCCCGGGCTCTCATCTAGACGGGGGGTTCTGGTTGATCTCTGGAGAGGCTGGCAAGGTTGGATATGTTGGTGCTGGAGTGCCCCAGATCGATTCCGCTCCCGGGCTCTCATCTAGACAGGGGGTTCTGGTTGATCTCTGGAGAGGCTGGCAAGGTTGGATATGATGGTGCTGGAGTGCCCCAGATCGATTCCGCTCCCGGGCTCTCACCTAGACGGGGGGTTCTGGTTGATCTCTGGAGAGGCTGGCAAGGTTGGATATGTTGGTGCTGGAGTGCCCCAGATCGATTCCGCTCCCGGGCTCTCATCTAGACGGGGGGTTCAGGTTGATCTCTGGAGAGGCTGGCAAGCTGGGTACTTTTAAAGCAGCAAGGTAATAGTATATGCTAAGGCTAGTAGGGCCTGAATTGCTCCGAGTGATCCCGCTGGCAGGGCAGGAAGGCCTCGTGGAGATGAATTGTTTTTGCTTCGGGTGATCCCGCTGTCAGGCTCTCACTAGCTGGCCGGGCTGGAAGACATTCGCAGGAAAGTTGTTTTTGGAAAAGTGCCTCCGAGACGGTTCCACTGACCGAGCTCTCGCTAGCCGGCAGGGTGGGTATACCTCTCGGGTTGACGTTTTGAGAGATGTTGATTTTTAGAAAAGTGTCCCCGATACGGTTCCACGGACCGGGCTCTCGCTAGCCGGCAGGGTGGGTATACCTCGAGGGTTGATGGTTTGAAAAGTTATTTTTGAAAAAGTGCCCCCCGAGCAGACCCGCTGACCAGGCTCTCACCTAGCTGGCAGGGCTGTAGGCTCACTCGGTGGCGGATCCCAAAGGCTTTAGCATATAAGGAATCAGTTACGCTTGATAAATTGATAGTTTTCACTGATAATCGAAATTCTTCAAGAATAGTTTTTGAAAACAGAAGCTGAAGATAATAAATCCTGCAATGGCGCAGCCTTATTTGATTAGTTTTATAAACAAAATCAGATTCATTTCGAATTGTCAATGCATGATTGTTTATGTAATCATTGTAGATAATAGTGAGCATTCTATTCCTCAGCACCATCAATCATCCTTGAGGCCCATTCCTAAATAACGCAATATGCAACAGTAAAAAGAACTGCGCTCTAAACTGTGAGTTTGCTTGCTAATAGGCATTAAGTGGCATGACATTCTGAGAACCTGAAGGGCATAATATCTCTACCATAAAAAAGAAGGCATAATACATAACCAAGGTTGTTGACAACCAAATTGATCACTTAAAGGCAACAAAGGGAAAGGCTATCACATCAGGACAAATATGAGTACCAAAGGGAAGGATCATCATTCATATGATTATATACCCATAATTTTTTTTCGGGTCGGCTCCCACCCTCCGGATACTTGGGGTTGGACATTTCTTTCCGAGCGTAGGACACGCTCGCAAAGAGCGGGGATTGTGTACAACCCCGTATCTGTCGGGTGGGACCCTCCCCAGATAGTGGGGACCCGTGGTGTCCCGTGGTTGGCTAGCATTGGCCGGGGTGCGGTTAGGATCCATATTCGTAAATAAACGAGAAAGTGGGGTGCGAATAACGGGGTTTGGGTGTGCGTTTAGAGGATGGGTTGCGGATAGCCAGTATGGGCTAGGGTTTTCTTTATATAAAACCTAAAAACTAAAACCTAAAGGGCTTCTCCTCCCCACCCGATTCAGCCCCCCCCCCTCTTTCTCTCGGTTCGTGCAAGCAGCCGCAAAACCCACTCCCCCTCTCTTCTTCGCGCGGCTAGGGCAGCAACCGAATCCCCCTCCCCCTTCGTCTCTCTCTCTCTCGGTTCTTTGGAGCAGCGGCGACCCCCGACCCTCCCCCTTCATCTCTTCGTCTCGCGCCAGGAAGGAGGAGGCCCGATCCCGACCTCCCCCTCTCTCTCTCGGTTCTTTGGAGCAGCGGAAGGAGGAGGCCCGATCCCGACCTCCCCCCCTCTCTCTCGGTTCTTTGGAGCAGCGGCAAGCCCGACCTCCCTCTCTCTCTATCGCGCCAGGAAGGAGGAGGCCCGACCCCTCCCCCTTCGTCTCTCTCTCTCGCGCCAGGAAGGAGGAGGCCCGACCCCTCCCCCTTCGTCTCTCTCTCTCGCGCCAGGAAGGAGGAAGCCCGACCCCCCGACCCCCTCTTTACCTCTCTGTCTCGCCGCCAGCAACAGCAGGAGGCCAACCCTCGCTCCGACCGGGAGCTCCTCTCCCGTGGCCGTCCGAGGCGAGATCCGGCCGGGAGCTTCTCTCCCGCGGCCTCTTGGAGCACGATCGGCCGGGAGCTCCTCTCCCGTGGCCGACTTGGGGCTAGACCCGGCATGTAGAGGCCGGATCTATGCACGGAAAGCCGCTACGGCTCCAAGACGAGGAGCCTCTGGCAAAATACACGCTACAAGGGTAACGATGTTTCTACTCGGGCAGGTGAAGCCCTCAATTCTCATATTTGCATGAAAGCCCCTCCCCACCAACGGGTGGGGGAAGGGAGCTCTCCGACGGGTTGACGCGTGCGTTCCCGCTATTGATTGCACTAGCGCCCGGAAGTGTGAGTACGGGTTAGGACATTCTGTGTGAAGCCCATCCGGGTGTGTATACCGGATTGGTGATGTTTCTGTGTGAAGCCCGTCCGGACGTGGGGGCCGGATTGGTGATGTTCTGGGGACCCCGGAGAAGACTCAATAGGAAGATAGTTATTATTTGCCCGTATTTATAAAATGCCGCCGCCTCGAGAAAGCGGTGTGGGTAATGTAGCTCGGTTTGCTTCAATTGGCCGAGGCTCAGTTTGCTACCGCATGGCGAGACGTTGGCGTACAGGTGTCGCAGTACCAAGCAGGGGGTTGCGGGCTCAAGCCCAAAGTTGTGCCGCCCCGAGGAGGGCTTATTTATTTATATTTGCCGGCCTGCGTGCCGAAGTATGGAGCTTATGCTCTTGTAAATCAAATTGCCTGTGATGCCCTTTTCTTGTAGCTTATATTTTTATCGTAGGCGAGTGGTGTTTTCACGAACCACTCGCCCCGTGGGAGCCCCGAGGTGAAATTACCGGGAAGACCTTAAGGGTCAGTTAATTAACTCTTAGAACGGCGGGGTTACGCTGTCGGCAGTCCCATTTGGGCTGCGTACTGACAGACTGTTTGTCGGGATTACGTTATTGGCGGCCCGGACGAGGAACGCTATCAATAGACCCAAGAGAGCACCTTTAGGAGGGGGATCCGGTTGGGGATTTCCCCTTAGATGTTTTGGTTGGCCAAGAGAGTCCCCCAATGGTGCTTTGTCTCAGTCTTTGGCTTCGGAGGGGAAGTGCTTGTTAGTCTTCCGGGTGTGTGGTGGGACCTCCACGCTGAGGCCTTGGGTTCGTCCTTTGAGTTCCTAGTTTTGTGCCTAGATTGTTAGCTTGAGTGAAGTAGGTGTGAGACCACCCCTCTTTTGGGACCCCGAACTCCACAGAGACCAAGTCTTGTTCGCGAGATTTTGGTTTCAACACAAATCATTCAAGTTCATTACACAAATATTCATCTAGTTATACAAGATAAGTTAAGAGAAAATCACTCAGAAGGAGAGCCGTCGGTCACGGCCGGAATAGCGGGTTGTCAATCCGCTTCCGAACTCGGTTGAGGGGTGCTTCCGGTGCCGGAGATCTGTCACTTTCTCCGGTGATCTTCCGCTTTCTCCGCAACAACTTGAAGAACACTCGCTAGGAAAGCTTTGCTGACGGTCGGAAGGGCTCCCCGATGGTAGAGAAACAACTCTTGGTCGCCGGAGGAGTCTCCCAGATGATCGGAATGGGGATGAAGATGGGATGGAAATCGCCCAAAAATGGCGGAAGAATCACGCCCCCGTCTATCTCAATCACCTAAAATTGCGAGCAGGGCTATAAATAGGCGCTGGAATAAATAGTGCGCATGACCAGAGGCGCACGATCAACTGATCGTGCGCACTGGGCCGCTAGTGGTCGTGTGCGCTGTAGCCGGAAACCTGCATGGCAAAACTACAGAAAATAATAAATCGCACGATCGTGCGTAGTAAACGCAGGACCAAACTCCGAAGCTATTTTTGGGCAGCAGATGAACGCGCACGACCAGAGGCGCACGATCAACTGATCGTGCGTGAAGGAAACGCACGATCAGTGGCATTTCAGGCATAAACTGCTCCTAAACAAACTCCGAACGTCGCACGACCCATGAACCTGCATGAAAACTCAAACATACCCGCTGGGGCATAGAAACAAAGCTCCCCATCGACATAAAATATGCACCAAAAAGAATAAAATTGGAGCATCCAAGATAACACACAGAATAAGGCTTTGGAAGGTACTATCTACGCAAATGAACTACTAATCTAATATGAGCGATAATCCACCTACTATGCAATACCTATGCATGATAATAAGCCTAAATGAGTCCTAAAACATGTATATAATGGAGACTCATCACACCCCCAGACTTACTCGTTTGGACGTCTCGGGCAAACACTCGATCCTATGGTAGAAAAATGAACGTTAAGGAAGTAACTGTGCAGGCGAAACACGATGGGAAGTAAAGACTAACGAGCGTGAAAATAAAGTAGAAAAGATTTTAAAACAAAGAGTATATTTTAAGAACTTCTACAAGTGTAAAATACAAAATACCACTACTCTAAGATGAATTATTGGTGAATCGTACAGTCATGCCCTAGGGAAAATAGCGTGAGCTGCTGAGGTGAGCGTTGTTCAAATTGGATCTCAAGAAAGAGCTCTCCAAGAAATCCTTCAAGGTCGATGGTCATATGCTTGCCCTTTCACACCTTCTCCACTGCATGAGACGATCTCATCAAGAATCAGTATGACTTTTAGGTTAGACTTGGGCTTGGGTTAAGGTACGGTAATGAAGTAGAAGAACGTAGGCTAAACGCACTCAACCTCCGGAAAATAAACAAAACTCAACCTTAACATCTTCACCTTGAAGCACACTCCCCCAGACTTCATTAAGCACTATGGTGTGCGCGAGACTACCACACTTGTGGTTCGATTCTTTTTAGAGATTTTTTTCTCCTTTTTTAGATCCATAGATACATAATTTAGGATCAATCAAATTTTTTTTCAATCTTATCATCTTTTTTTCTGCGCGCACACACCACATCACACAACCACATATTTGTTCTCCGCTTCGCACAATCATCATCAATATGTATAAGTTTCAAAGCTTGACTCTAGTGCGTTTTAGGTTAGGATATGGGGCCTTGGTGAACGATTAGTGGAGTTTAACAAATAGGAAGGGTAAGGTTCAATGGGGCTAGCAAAGGATGACGTTAGGTTGGGAAATCAAAGCTCAACCGGACCAAATGATGGCCTACGTCATGCTCCCAACAAGATCATTCAACGCACTCGTTTTGAAAATAGCTTGGGGCAAGTTCTTAACCACCGAGCGAGGTCTCCTCTCCTTCCAACTCAAACAACACGAGGCTAACAGCTCTTCTACACTCGACCAAGGGCTACCGCTAGATTCACCAAATTAACCGTTTGAGTCGAGTATTAAGTAATTACACAAATGAAGTAAATAAAACTATAACTTTGTAATTAAATCTATTCTACGTGAATTTTTAAGCTGTGTGAGCACTCTACTAGCAGCACCGCACGGGTCACATCCTGTTCAGCCACACAATCCTAAACTAGCAATCAAACTTCTAGACATATACATCAAGCACTTACACGATAATTGCGCACGAGTAAAAATAAAACGCATGTGGTGTGTGTTATGCACTGAGACAATAAATATAAATTTCCTAACACAACATTCTAGCATGCATGTGCGTGCGGCGTAAGCAACGGCTCGCTCCCCCCCAGACTTGAATTGAAACACAAGCAAATATAATCTTTCAAAGCAGATTAAGAGCTGGGCTAAGAGTACCTATGTTCCAAAGAGCATGCCAGAAGAGCGGTATAATCCTTCTTTAATGATCTCCTCCTCTTCATCCAATCGAGTTCACACCTGCATAGTTAAAAACAAAAGCAAAAGCAAACAAAACATAATAGAAATTAAATCAAGCAAACGGAACCGGGTGGTTCCCATGTGTTGTCTCCCAAGAAGCCCTTTTGTTTAACGTCCTTAAAGGTGGACCAAATACCTGTATTAAAGCAATTTAAAAAGTCTAGAAATAAGCAAAAGTCAATAGATCCTAATTATTATTACAAACTCAAAACAAATCAGCTATAAGCTGATTTGAAGTAGCAACAGCTGATGAAAGAAAAAGGTCCGGGGACCTGGTAGTAGGGGTGGAAATTAAGTAGGATTGTCAGCCTCCAACCCCAAATCTCCTCCTTTTTCGCTCTCATCTTCTCCTCCAGTATTATACCTTCAAAGAAAAACCGCTTGCCCCCTTGTAACCAATCCTCAAGGGGAAGCACCAACGAAGATGAGGAAACAAGATGTTCCTTCACTGTATCTTCCTCATCCCGCCGGGCTTTCAGCTCCTCCATGCATAAGGTCTGATCAACCGGAGGAGGGGCATCCTACATCCTTGTACATAAGGAAAGGGGGTCAGGAAATAAATTGGAAGAAAAACTAAAAGAAATCTCATCTGAGGGGACAATCCCGGCTTCATCCCCCTTGGGGTGCAACAATGACGAACTGATGATATCATCGAAGATTTCACTAGACTCTACAGCGCACGCAATGGCCTCCTCTATAACTTGGACTTCCTCGCACTGGACCGAAGTGGTTGCTTCAGCACAATCAAGGCTGTCCTCCTCCACGAGAGCGGGCACAACATTGCGCAGGTCTGCAACATCCTACAAAGTGACCTCAATAAAAATATCAGCAACAGATGTAATTTCGTGCGTGACGGGAGAGGACGTGCTTCTTAAGAGTTCGAGCTCACTCTCCTCGCAAGGGCACAAATCCACGCAAAGTGGTACATGTACCGAAGAAGTATGGGGGGTCGCATCAGAAATGGAGTCATGAGGGACACTGACGTACATGTCTATTCCAAAGCCTTCAAAAGGTGAAGGTGGAAGTGACACGTAATCAGAGGAAGAAGCTGTGCTCGCAGAATTTGAAGATGGGACGATCTGGATATCCGGCTCATCGTCATCCGCCAATTCGCGAAGATAAGCAGCACAGTCCTTCAAGGCGTGCTCTCTACTTTTGCAAAATAGGCACTGCTTTGCCGGCACAAAAGGTGCGGCAGCCGTGTAAAGGTGCGATAATGAAGGTGCAGTAGAGTAGACAAAAGACTTATGGGCTCCGTACGGTTTCTGAACAACACCATACTCCTTGGGACACCTATCACTAGCGTGGGATGTGTCCCCACACCAACGACATCGGATATTCAAATGCGCCCACATGATATAGAAGAAGAAAATAGCATGAAAAGGAATAAATTAAAAAGAATAAAAGACTCACTCGAAAATAATCGACTCACAAACAACATCTCATCACGCCTGCATTCCCCGGCAACGGCGCCAAAAACTTGATGTGCTATTTCGGCACTGCTAATTAGCAAGCACGAAATGCGATACGACGGCAGTGCACCGGTCGTTGTCAAGTAATAAAATAGGGAGGAACTCCCCGAATATCGATCTCAAAGGAATGCAGGATATGGTGATAGAGAATAGAGTGAGGCGATTGTTACGACGAGTAAAAGAAAGTAAAAACAAGGGCGTTGTGATTGGTGACCTAGACTCTTGCAGAAGTAAGAGATGCGGGTCAAAACTCCGCTTCGCAAGGCGGGATGGACGCAACGGCCGCGATGCCGTGCTTCGGAAGGCGCGTGGACGGAAAGTAACTGTGACGATTGAGGGTCGCACATACCTCTTCGCAAAGTGGGGGTGAGTGCAGCGGCCGCGATGCCGTGCTTCGGTATGTGGGTGAAATGGCCACAGTGCGGGGTTTTGATGAGGGTCGAAGGCACCTCTTCACTCTCACCTCTAGGTTTTGCTAGAGTGAGCTAGCTAGAACGTGTGTGTGGAACTGGAGTGGAGTGGGTGTAAGCAGACGCAACACAGAGCAATACAAAGGAGATTATGTAAACACCAAATAATTCATTCATAGACAAATAAATCATTCAAGTTCATTACACAAATATTCATCTAGTTATACAAGATAAGTTAAGAGAAAACCACTCAAGAAGGAGAGCCGTCGGTCACGGCCGGAATAGCGGGTTGTCAATCCGCTTTCGAACTCGGTCGAGGGGTGCTTCCGGTGCCGGAGATCTGTCACTTTCTCCGGTGATCTTCCACTTTCTCCGCAACAACTTGAAGAACACTCGCTAGGAAAGCTTTGCTGACGGCCGGAAGGGCTCCCCGATGGTAGAGAAACAACTCTTGGTCGTCGGAGGAGTCTCCCGGATGATCGGAATGGAATGGGGATGAAGATGGGATGGAAATCGCCCAAAAACGGCGGAAGAATCACGCCCCCGTCTGTCTCAATCACCTAAAATCGCGAGCAGGGCTATAAATAGGCGCTGGAATAAACAGTGCGCACGACCAGAGGCGCACGATCAACTGATCGTGCGCACTGGGCCGCTAGTGGTCGTGCGCGCTGTAGCCAGAAACCTGCAAGGCAAAACTACAGAAAATAATAAATCGCACGACCGTGCGCACGATCGTGCGTAGTAAACGCACGACCAAACTCCGAAGCTATTTTTGGGCAGCAGATGAACGCGCACGACCAGAGGCGCACGATCAACTGATCGTGCGTGAAGGAAACACACGATCAGTGGCATTTCAGGCATAAACTGCTCCTAAACAAACTCTGAACGTCGCACGACCCATGAACCTGCATGAAAACTCAAACATACCCGCTGGGGCATAGAAACAAAGCTCCCCAGCGACATAAAATATGCACCAAAAAGAATAAAAGTGGAGCATCCAAGATAACACACAGAATAAGGCTTTGGAAGGTACTATCTACGCAAATGAACTACTAATCTAATATGAGCGATAATCCACCTACTATGCAGTACCTATGCATGATAATAAGCCTAAATGAGTCCTAAAACATGTATATAATGGAGACTCATCATGTACTGGCGAAATCATGTCTCGCCATGTATATCTCGCTCTGTAATGAAGATTCCTGCTATTCTCAATAAAGATTGCTTTGCTTCATCTACTTCTGGTTGTTGGCTATAACACTGAGTTGTACGATTCCTGCTCACTCCTAGATCTACGGAAAATTTCATAGTACATTCTTCGGTGGTGTGCTCAGTTCCTCGATGGAACTCACAATATCTTGACTGGTCGTTCCTCGGATTTGGGACGGGCACCCTCGGCCTTTGGAGCTCTGGGTCGTTCTGAATGGTGTAGAGCACATTAGTTTTGGTGGTGTTTAATGGGGTGTAAAACCTTGGCGATTGCGGACCTAAATCTCTTCGTGGATCGCGACGACGTTCATCGTTGCAATGCTCCTCACCGCGCCGTTCTTTTTGTCCTCTAGGGGCCTGCTCCGCCCCCTTTTCCTCTTCTGGTTGCCTTCGAACTGCTGACGGTGCGCTTCGATGGCCTAGTCGGCTGCTATCTGAGCTTCCACCCTGTGAACGAGGTCTGGATAACTTAGCACGGTCTCCCTCATTAGAGCTGAGTAAAAGCCACTTGGGCGGAGACCCCCAAGGAAAACTCCCCGCAAGAGCTCAGGGTCGACCCGTGGATTCATCTGCATGGAAGAGTTTCGATGCAAACTATCCTAGTTTTGCCGCAGATCCACGTAATGTTCGACTTGGATTGGCGACTGATGAGTTTAATCCGTTTGGAAATATGATTACTTCTAATAGTATGTGGCCAGTTGTGCTAATTACTTATATCATGTCATTATACAAAGGGATGAAAGATGAGTTTTTATGATATCATTGCTAATTCCTGTCCCACGTGCACCTGGAAAAGATATTGATATTTATCTTAGACCATTGATAGAAGAATTGAAAGAATTATGGAATGGTGTTGAGACTTACGACACATATGCTAAACAAACATTTAAAATGCATGCTGCAATTATGTGGACAATTAATGATTTTCCAGCTCTTAGTAACTTATTTGGGTGGACGACAAAGGGATATGGGGCATGCCCATCTTGTTTATATGATACAGATTCTAAAAGGATTCGAAGTAAGATATGTTAGTTATATGAGACATCATCGTTATCTACATAATTATACAACCCTGTATTCGCCGAGTGGGCCCCCAGATCCCATGAGATATTTTTGACATCGTCTTTCAACACGTTCCAGGGGAGGAAGAGAGGAGGCAAGCGGTGGAGGCAGGAGCTGATGAGTCCCAAATATATACACATTTATGGACTCATCTGGGCCGATTTTCTAGTCTTTGCACTACACTTTAGACATGTTTTCATTCCTATTTTACATTCCATGCTAAGTGCACTTCTAGGCCCGTTTTGGTGTTATTTCTTGTTCATCTTCGTTACTAGTTGTCATGCTGTGTTAAGTGCCACCTTCAGTGGCTAAACTGGTGTCGTATGCTGGAACAGGAGTCGTGCAGGTGTTCCCAGTACAATTATGTACAGGAACACTGCGCACGATCACTGGCTCCTTCGCGCACGACCACTGGTCGTGCGCCTCTGCTCGTGCGCACTTAACGCCCATTTCATGAGTTCTGTTTGGCTTATCGCACGACCACTGACGATAGTGCGCACGACCGCTGGTCGTGCGCCACTGGTCGTGCGAACTTTGTATTTTATAATTTTCTTTCCTTGCAGGCTCCGTCCAGTCAGGCGCACGATCACAGGATTCTAGTGCGCACGACCACTGGTCGTGCGCCAATGACCGTGCGCATTGTTTATTCCAGTGCCTATAAATCATCCTGCTCGCGAATTAGGTCAGATCCTTCGCTATTTTTCTCGCCCAGCTCCGCCGTTCCGCCCGATTTAGCCCCTCCATCGCCGCCCACCATATGGAGGTGCTCCGGGCTTGTTCTTCACGCCAATCTTGAGCCGGAGCTCCCTCTCGGCCTCCTCCTTCATCCTAGCGCTCCAAAGGAAGACCTAGCCGCCATTACCTTCAAGCAAGAGGAAGTTTGCAACCTCCACCGAATCGTGACACGAAGAAGACGGGTCCATTGGAGAGTAGTGACAGCTCTCTCTACCCCGGACGTAGTTGCGGACCGAGCTAGGACGCGGATTGACAACCCGGTGCTTCCTACCGTGAATGTACAACGAGCCTTCAGATTCGGTCGATTTCTTGCCTTGTTCTTCTCTTATTGATGTGTTTGTAGCTAGATCTCTCATGTATTTATGATGAACACTATGAATCGTGCTTGTATTATTAATTTCATATCTATGTGAAGTTATATTTTGTTCATATGTGTACGAGGTGCGCCCCATTCCATCCTCCATCCTGCCATCACGTTCGTCGCCGCACTAGCAATTGCTAGTGGCGTGCTTGTCGAAGAGGTGCTTGCGACCCTCATTCTGTTAGCCTACTCGCCCATCCGCCTACCGAAGCGTGGCATAGCGGCCCGTGTATTCCATCCCGCCTAACGAAGCAGCGCGCTCAAGGCCTGCATAGTTCGATCCGTTTGCCTACTCGTCCATCCGCCCTTACGAAGTAGTGCGTTCAAGGCCTACGTAGTCTTCCATCCCGCCGAGCGAAGCTTTGCATAGCGGCATTGCATAGGAGTAGTTATAGTATTTTTTTCTTTATTCTTCACAACCCAAATCCCTTTCGTCCGCATCCCACCTATCGCTGGACTTCGATCTCAAGTCCTTCCTCGAAACCTAACTCCACCTTACTGTGTTCCTCAAGAGATCGACACTCGGGGATTTTCCCCATTATTATTACTTGCGCGACCGGTGCACTTGCCGAAATTATCGCATCAAGTTTTTGGCGCCGTTGCCGGGGAACACAGTCGTGTGAGTTTTCTGGAGAGGGAGAACCTGAGAGAGAAGCCCTTCCATTTGTAAATTGCATTTCTTTGTTTTATTTCTTTTTATTCCAATTTCCTGCTTTTATTAGGTTGCTTTAGTAATTTTTGTTAGGTGTGGTATTTCACACAATAGTGTTTTTCTTGTTGAATCGTTTTATCTTCGCACTATGTGGGCACATCTTAATATTCGTTGTCGTTGGTGTGGAGCTACCTCCCACTCTAGTGATGAATGCCCTACGGAGAATAGTAGGCATAATTCTTATAGCCCAGCATATGGAGCACCGACTTCGTCTGGTACTCCATATGGTGCGCGTAAGTCTTATGGCTACTCTGCTGAGCCTTTACCGTCATACTTCTTTTCGGCTCCAGCACCCGCTGTGCCAAAGAAGCCTGCTAGGCAGTGCCGGTTTTGTTAGAGCACTGATCATGTCTTGAAGGACTGTGCCGAGTATTTTCGCCAATTGGACGAGGATGACGAGCCGGATATCCGGATCATCCCAACTCCTAACTCTGGCAGCACACCTTCAACATCCGGTTATGTGTCTTTGTCACCTTCACATCTTGAAGGGTATGGCATGGACACGGTCACCGGACGTGCGGCTGATCTATGCACCGACATTTCTGAGCCTATTCTCCATGTGCATCCACCACCCCTAGTGGATTCGATTCTTTGTGAGGAATCGGTGCTCGACTTTTATCCGAGCACCACTCCTCCCCCTGTTGTGCATGCTATATTCATTTCTGACTACATTGTTGAGGACGTGTCGCAGGATGAGGCTGGCGATCTATGTGTCATGCCTGCTCCTATGGAGGAGGATAACCTTCTAGGTGAAGAGGAGTTTTCCTCAACACCGGTGGAGGAAGTCCAAATCTTGGGCATGGCCACTGTCGGTCCCGCTGAACCTTGCGGCATTGATGACAATGCCAACATTATTTTACTTCCCCAACCTGATGGGAGTGAGACCGGGACCACTCCCCCGATTTTTGATTATTTATGTTCTTCGTCTTGTTTATTTCTCGATCCCCTTCCTTCATCTGTGTCTGTGCAGGTTGAATCTGTTGGGTTTTTCTAGAACCATACATCAAATGTAGGCGCAGCGGAAATGAAGAGAAATAACCCAAAAGATTCGGATCGACCATGAATATTGAATCAAGAAGTTAATCAAAAGCTAGGTATGAAATTACCTTGACGGGATTGGATCAAATCCAACCTAGATGCTCCACGAAGAAGATTGCCTTCGTCGGCTTTGCAAGAGTTCTCACGTAGAATAATGTCCACGTCTCTACAGCAGTCCACACGAGCCGGGAGAAGAAGACTACACCTTGCGCTTCCACGGATTGCTAGATCCGCTTCAGGAAGAACAACACCGGCGACAATCGTCGGAGAGGAAGTCGGCGGAGGCGATTCAGACGGAACACCTTCCGTCTAGGGTTCGAGCGGAACTCCTTCCGCCGGCTTCTATTTCGTTGGTTATGAGAACCCTAAAAGAAGTCCTATTTATACCCAAAGGATAAACAGCTTCTAGAAGAATCACTATCCGCAGACCACACAGCATAATAGGGGCTTCTATTACAATTCGTCGGGATTCCACGGAACAGCATTCGTCGAGATTACACGGGACAATCCGACGAATTCCAACGAATCCAATCAGACGGCAACAAGTGCCGAGTGAAGGGTCCCTGTGACAATTCGTCGAGATTACACGGGACAATCCGACGAATTCCGATGAATCCAATCAGACGGCAACAATTGCCGAGTGAAGGGTCTCTGTAATAATTCGTCGAGTGTTCACGGGACAATCCGACGAATCCCGACGAATCCGACGAATTCTATCCGTGTAAACCCGACGAATTCAGACAGCAACATTTGCTGGACTCCCCCATTTTATATATGGATATTGGTAACCTTTACCAACACAGTCAATCTTCCAACTTCTCCACATGCTCTTATGTGCGACCCTGCAGGCTCATATCGCGTTGGCAGTGAGATTATATGTTTGACCACTTCTAGATCACAATGGTAACTCCAACAGAATCTTCACAGGTACTTCAGGAGGACTTGGAGCTTTTAGCTCAAGTCAATGATGAGTGTATCCTTTCATGCGAGGAGGTTGATCCCCCCTCCATAGAGGAAGCCTCATTCATTGCCTTCTCCTCCTGCAGACCTGCGGTGGATGATACCTTGCTGGGCAAGGATAGTTTTGGTGAGATGAGTGAGGCTTCCTCCTCTTCTTACTTCCTATTCCCGCTACCTGTGTTCAGCAGGTGTCGTTATTTAGGTAGGGGAATAACTGCTCTATCTCCGTATCGGTACCCGCTACCGACACGCATATTAGAACAGTTACCTGTGCATTTTCTCTTTCATAGGCCCATTAGCTAGAACCTTTATGTTTTTGAATAAGTCGTGCTGGGATGACAATAACCCCAGTAGTTATCTTACTTTTTCCTGCATTTCTTATTTCATCTTGTTTTGTTTAGTTAGCTGTAGTATTTTAGTTTGTCTTTTTCTTTTGTTTTTGCGGAGCTGACCCCTGCAGGTATCTTCTTCTGGATGGCAGATGCTGTAGTTTTTTTTTCATGGTTTACACACGTCTTCTGGTGTGCTCATTTCTGAGCACTGGGTACTCTCTTTCTCTAGCTTTCTCTGATTTTCATGTCAAATATTCTGTGGATTGTTTAGTTTAAGTCTGGGGGAGAGCAGTTTTTGTGCCCGCTCACGTGCACTATTGCACTGCATACTAGAAGATTTCATTTAAAATGTTTTGTTTATTTTCATTGCACACCACAGCACCCACTTGAGCGCGCTTAGCCGTTGGCACGTCGCGAGTTGAATTTGTCTTTTTGTGTGATTTGGAAAATCATTGTGCTGGCTTAGGATTGTGAGTCGGAGTAAAATGTTGACTTCGTTAGTGCTCCTAGTTGAGTACTCATGCCTTGCTTAGAAATTCGTGTAGATTCAATTTCTTTTTATGCTTTTAGTTTATATTTTTCTATTAGCGTAAATATTGTTTACGTTACTCAAAAATTGGTGAATCCGCTGTGAATCAAACGGTAGCATAGGAATGTGTGTAGACGTTCGTTAGCCTCGTATTGCCCGAGTCGGGAGAAAGGATTATCTTTCTCGGTGGCTAGAACTTGCCCCAAGCAATTCTTGAAGCATGGGTATATGGTTAGTCAATTGCGTGAATGTGATATAGGCCATCATTTTGGCCCGTTTGAGCTTTGTGCCTATTCCTATCGCTATATCCTCGTTAGCCCAGTTGTGCCTACCCTTCCTTTGATTCAGCCCCACTTTTATTTCACCAAAGCCTAAAAGCCAATCCTAGTCGCACACCCAAATCTGAGCTTTAGCTGTTTATTATTTTCATGAGTTGGGTTGTTGATTTGGTGATATGTTTGTGAAGATGTGGATGTGTTTTATTGTTTAGTTGCTGAAAATGATAAGAAAAGAAAATAAGAAAATAAGAAAAAGAAGAGAAGTGAGAAGAAAAGAAGAAGATTTGAGCTTTATTGAAAAAAATCTGTGTATAAATGTATGTTTGAGAGTAGGCGGTGCACACACCCATGTTGTTAAGTCCAAGTCTGGGGGTGTGATGTACCCGCGTGTTTGTGTGGTGAACGAGAATAATTTTTGCATTAGCTCATTTGGGTTTAGTGCTTGAGCCGTCGTGTTTATATTTGTTTGCCTCACCTAAACCCAAACCCCAATTAAAACCTAAAGTCCTATTGATTCACGCATTTGAGTCAAACCAGTGTCGTGGAGAGAGTGCGAACGGGCAAGCTTATGGTCACCGACATTGATGGATTTCAATGGAGTTGTCTCGAGCCCCGATCTTTGGCAATGCTCGCCTCAGCGTTCAGTTTACTTTCTTCCTATGTACGACCCTGTGATTCACCGTGATTCAATTTTTGAGTAAATGTAATATATAAATACGCTCCTAGGAAATTATAAACTAATATGTATAATTAGAAATTTTATCTACTGTATTTCTACGCACATGAGCATGCGACTTCGCATGGTACTCCGCTTGATAGTTTCTTCGCCAGCTTATGTTTTTCCTGTCCGCGAGAGATTGTTTGCTCGGGACGAGCAAACAGGTAAGTCTGGGGGTGTGATGAGTCCCAAATATATACACATTTATGGACTCATCTGGGCCGATTTTCTAGTCTTTGCACTACACTTTAGACATGTTTTCATTCCTATTTTACATTCCATGCTAAGTGCACTTCTAGGCCCGTTTTGGTGTTATTTCTTGTTCATCTTCGTTACTAGTTGTCATGCTGTGTTAAGTGCCACCTTCAGTGGCTAAACTGGTGTCGTATGCTGGAACAGGAGTCGTGCAGGTGTTCCCGGTACAATTCTGTACAGGAACACTGCGCACGATCACTGGCTCCTTCGCGCATGACCACTGGTCGTGCGCCTCTGCTCGTGCGCACTTAACGCCCATTTCATGAGTTCTGTTTGGCTTATCGCACGACCACTGACGATAGTGCGCACGACCGATGGTCGTGCGCCACTGGTCGTGCGAACTTTGTATTTTATAATTTTCTTTCCTTGCAGGCTCCGTCCAGTCAGGCGCACGATCACAGGATTCTAGTGCGCACGACCACTGGTCGTGCGCCAATGACCGTGCGCACTGTTTATTCCAGTGCCTATAAATCATCCTGCTCGAGAATTAGGTCAGATCCTTCGCCGTTTTTCTCGCCCAGCTCCGTCGTTCCGCCCAATTTCACCCCTCCATCGCCGCCCACCATATGGAGGTGCTCCGGGCTTGTTCTTCACACCAATCTTGAGTCGGAGCTCCCTCTCGGCCTCCTCCTTCATCCTAGCGCTCCAAAGGAAGACCTAGCCGCCATTACCTTCAAGCAAGAGGAAGTTTGCAACCTCCACCGGATCGTGACACGAAGAAGACGGGTCCATTGGAGAGTAGTGACAGCGCTCTCTACCCCGGACGTAGTTGCGGACCGAGCTAGGACGCGGATTGACAACCCGGTGCTTCCTACCGTGAATCTACAACGAGCCTTCAGATTCGGTCGATTTCTTGCCTTGTTCTTCTCTTATTGATGTGTTTGTAGCTAGATCTCTCATGTATTTATGATGAACACTATGAATCGTGCTTGTATTATTAATTTCATGTCTATGTGAAGTTATATTTTGTTCATATGTGTACGAGGTGCGCCCCATTCCATCCTCCATCCCGCCGTCACGTTCGTCGCCGCACTAGCAATTGCTAGTGGCGTGCTTGTCGAAGAGGTGCTTGCGACCCTCATTCCGTTAGCCTACTCGCCCATCCGCCTACCGAAGCGTGGCATAGCGGCCCGTGTATTCCATCCCACCTAACGAAGCAGCGCGCTCAAGGCCTGCATAGTTCGATCCGTTTGCCTACTCGTCCATCCGCCCTTACGAAGTAGCGCGTTCAAGGCCTACGTAGTCTTCCATCCCGCCGAGCGAAGCTTTGCATAGCGGCATTGCATAGGAGTAGTTATAGTATTTTTTTCTTTATTCTTCACAACCCAAATCCCTTTCGTCCGCATCCCACCTATCGCTGGACTTCGATCTCAAGTCCTTCCTCGAAACCTAACTCCACCTTACTGTGTTCCTCAAGAGACCGACACTCGGGGATTTTCCCCATTATTATTACTTGCGCGACCGGTGCACTTGCCGAAATTATCGCATCAGGAGCCTCCCGCTCGCCCCCATCTCAAGCAAGGGGCAAAAGGAGGAGGGGTCCGACCCCAGCTAGGGGGGGGCGAGCTCCTTTCGCCCCCCGCCCACAGCTAGGGGGGCGAGATCCCAGCAGGGGGGGCGAGCTCCTCTCGCCCCCTCCCCCAGCTAGAGGGGGCGAGCTCCTCTCGCCCCCACCCCCAGCTAGGGGGGGCGAGATCCCAGGAGGGGGGGGGGGGGGGGGGGGGGGGGGGGGGGCGAGCTCCTCTCGCCCCCGCCCCCAGCTAAAGGGGGGCGAGCTCCTCTCCCCCCCACCCCCATCTAGAGGGGGGCGAGCTCCTCTCGCCCCCTGCCCCCAGCTAGAGGGGGGAGAGCTCCTCTCGCCCCCCGCCCCCAGCTAGGGGGGCGAGATCCCAGCAGGGGGGGGGGGGGGGGGGCGAGCTCCTCTCGCCCCCTCCCGCTCCCAGCTAGAGGGGGGAGAGCTCCTCTCGCCCCCCGCCCCCAGCTAGGGGGGAGAGATCCCAGCAGGGGGGCGAGCTCCTCTCTCCCCCGCCCCCAGCTAGAGGGGGGCGAGCTCCTCTCGCCCCCCGCCCCCAGCTAGAGGGGGGTGAGCTCCTCTCGCCCCCCGCCCCCAGCTAGAGGGGGCGAGCTCCTCTCGCCCCCCGCCCCCAGCTAGGGGGGCGAGCTCCTCTCGCCCCCCGCCCCCAGCAAGGGAGGCGAGAGGGGGAGGAGCGTCCTGCCCCCCCCCCCCCCCCCCCCCCTCTCGCCCTCGCCCAGCAAGGAGAGGCGATCTGCTCCCTTTCGCCCGACCCCGAGAGGGTAGTTCGGACTGCGTTTAGCGCCGTAGAACATCGGGATTTGGCTGTTCGTAGGCCAAATCCGAGGGTATTTTGGTAATCTCGTAGGCCAGATTGTGGCTATTTGCAGACCAAGTTCAAAATCCTATAAATAAGCCCAAGGGGGCACCATTTGGAGGGATCTCTCTTTTGGCCTCCTCTCCCCCTAAGTTCCTTTGTTGGGTGGAGAGAGCCTCTAAATGTGCCCAAGCTTAGCATTGGCTTGGGGGGGGGGGGGGGGGGGGGAAGCGCTCTCAGATCTTCTGGGTGTGTGGTGGGACCTCCTAGCTAAGCCCTTGGCCTTGTTCCTAGTTCCTTAGCCTTTTAGCTTAGAGCTCTCCCTTGGGAGGAGTAAGTGTTGGTCACCCCTCAACTTGTTCAGGGCCCGAACTCCTCGAGAGACTAAGTCTTGTTCTCAAGTCTTGGTTTCAATAGTAATGATCATCCATATCGAAAGAGTAAATTGTTCGATGGAAAGTTAGAAATGCGTTCAAAACCTTTGGAGTGGAGTGGAGCACAATTACTTTCAAATTTGAGCACACTCGAACATAATTTTGTTAAATTTGGAAAACACCCAAGCAAACGAAAGAGGAAACGCAACATTGAAGAAGGAAATTGGGTCAAGAAAAGCATCTTCTTTGAACTACCATACTGACATAAGCTTTTGATACGACACAACATTGATGTAATGCATGTTGAAAAAAAAATTTGTGATAATGTGTTGGGCACGTTAATGAATATTGATGGAAAAAATAAAGATACAGAAAAAGCACGAGAAGATTTGCGAGATCTTAACATTAGGAAGGAGTTGCACTTGATTAGAAGTGGAAGTACTATAATAAAACCTCAAGCATGCTACAATTTATCTTCGGATGAATTTTTTTTTTTGCAATTTTTAAAAAAATGTCAAGTTTCTGGATGGCTATGCTTCAAATATTTCGAGATGCGTAAAAGATGGGAAGATTTATGAACTTAAATCTCATGATTGTCATGTTCTATTACAACGATTAATTCCTATTGGTATTCGTGGGTTTCTACGCCCATATGTCATTGAGGCACTATACGAGCTAGGAGATTTCTTTAAAATTTTATGCTCAAAAACACTAAAGGTAGAGCATATCGAGAAATTGGAAAGTAATATTCAAATTATTTTGTGCAAATTGGAGAAATATTTCCTCCAGCTTTTTTCGATGTAATGGTTCACTTGGCTATTCACCTTCCAAAGGAGGCAAAGATTGCTGGCCCAGTTCATTCATGTTGGATGTACGCTATTGAAAGTTAAATTTATTTATGCATTTTTACATCATTTTCATACATAGCATAAACCAAAAATATGTTGTTCTTATTATTGAGTGTGTCTTTTCAGGTTTCTAAAATCACTTAAAGGCTATGTACGTAATAAAGCTCGTCCAGAGGGTTCAATAGCGAAAGGATATATTGTAAAAGAGTCTTTGACATTTATGTCAATGTATCTAAATGAAATAGAAACAAGGTTTAACAAAGATAAAAGAAATGATGAAGGAGTAGAGGATCAACAAGAGTGTGAATTGTCTGTGTTTGCATTAAAAGTGAGGCCCTTTGAACCTCTCCGCCGTTGCCATGTACTTTCAAATAAAGATCTAGATGCAGCTCATAAATTAATATTAAATAATTGTAACGAAGTGGATGCTTTCAAAAGGTTCAAAACATGTCGGAGCTAGTAGATTCATATTAAACCATTATCATTATTCTTACTTTATATGTAAATTATTGTCTTTTGTAGTATGCACATGAAGGAGCTAAAAGGGCAAATGATAAGAACATTGACCAAACTCACGAAGAACAGTTTCATTATTGGTTTCAAGCTCATGTAAGGTCCAATAACGAAATTATTCTCCTATATTGTTAATTTAAAGTTTCATTTAACCAATTAACTTTTTTATTTATCATGTATAGATAAATAGATTGCATCACGAACAATGTAGAGGCATCTCTAAAGAGTTATGTGCATTGGCAAATGGTCCACAATCATACTTAACAAAATTCTACTTTGGTTGTATTGTTAATGGAGTATGATTTCATATAAAAGATCGAGATGATCGTCGAACCACACAAAATAGTGGTTTACTTGTTGAGGGGGAACATCAAAATGAAATGCTTGAGTTTTATGGAGTATTTGACAAGAGTAGTTGAAATGACCTATCTTCATGGATATAAAGTAGCATTATTTTGGTGTGAATGGTTTAACACTGGTGGGAAAAAGACTATGCAAAAAGATAAATATTTTGTGAGCATTGATATAAGATCTCGTTGGTATAGTGATGATCCGTTTGTTCTTCCAAACCAAGTGCAACAAGTGTTCTATGTCGATGACACAAAACTAGGTGAGCATTAGAAAATTGCACAGCTTGTATGTCATAGACACCTTTGGGATATTAAGGAACAAGATGACCTAGAAATGGAGGAAATGAATGATAGAATAGGTGAGTCTATGGTTCGAGAGGTTTTTCAACAGCATGAGTCTTCTAACAATGAATTGATATATGCTATTGAGGATCATAACCTACAATTTCTAGCAAAAGACCCGCCAGAGTTCGCGACCGGTCTCCCCCGTCATCCCCGACACTACCCTAAAAGTGTCGGGCTTCACTCTTCTGCAGAGCGATGACTCTGGGGGCTCGCGACCCCCAAAGATTCCTCCTGTCAACGACAAGGCCTATCGTCCCGGCCTGGGTAAGTCATTATTGCTTCACTACGGCCACGTCTTCGAGGGTCGGCCAGACCCTTCTCGCCTTCCTCCGAGTAAGGTCTTATCCCTTTGCGGCATTTGCAACCTTCCTCCTTTTGATGCTAAACTTTCCTATGGTCCCTCGCAGGGACCTCTCAATCTCCTCACACCGATTCCGACTACGGGGATGACGAGATGTCCCCCCTCCCGGAGCAGTTGGAAGACTTCCTAGGAGATCCGCGAGACCCCGAGGCGATGAAGCAGAGAACCGTCGAGCTGTTCCAGAAACAACAGCGAATGCTGCTGGACCTCAACCTTCAAGCGATGCGGGATAGGGAGGATGTCGAGGCCAGCAATGCTGCTCTGAGGGACAAGTGCGCGAGACTCCGAGCCGCGATACCCCGAGATCATGTTGAGGGGGCTTCCTCGCCGGAGGTGTACATCGCGCAGATGAGAGACTACGCCTTCTTGACGGATAGGGCAGGTCACTCCGCCCTCGAATATTATAATCCGAGAATGCCACCGAGGTCCGGACCGCGAGGGGGTGGCAGGTGGAAATGGCTCCCCCATTAGCCTCGCGACCCTTCTTTCTTTCAAAAACACTTCATATTATTATTTCTTAGGGCAGACGATTGTGTTTGCACACTATTACTCGCTATGAACTCTCGCTAGTCGAGCGACGATTGACTTTATTTATTGATTCTCGCTCGCTCCTTGTTTGGGAATGATATTATCTTGTTGGATGCCTGATACTTTGCCTAAAATTTGTTGGCACTAACCTCGCAGGTCCTTCTCGCTCGCTCGTAATTTCGCGGAGTAACATTCTCTCTCGCCAGTGACACCGATGTGACAGCCTGACTACATGCACCTCGCGGCGCTTGGACTTCTTCCCGCCTTTTTTATTTTTCTATAAATAGGGTCTCATAACTACGAGCCACCTACAGCATTTATCGCCAACCTTCTTCCTTCTCTGCTCGGGAGCTCTCGCTTTTTCCCCCCTTCTCGCAATTTTGTCTACTCTGCAGGTCTCTCCCAAGATGGTTAACGACGCTGCTGAGGCGGAGGGTCGCCGGAAGTGCGCCTGGGCTTTCGCAGACCACACCTTCTACCACCATAACCTGACCAAGGAGGAGTACCTCAAAGCCATCTCCGCCTTCGTCCCTGCCGGGTTTATTCCGCGTTGTCCAGGCGAGGACGACACGATCAACATTCCCTACCCTGACGAGCTAGCCATCCCCACGGCCCACTTCGCGGTCGGTCTGCGGCTGCCTCTGTGGCCGGAGGTCCGCCAGGTACCTCCTTGCCTCAACTACTTTCTCTTCGCCGATTAATCTCTCGCCCGCCGTTAACTAACTTTTCCCAGCCTTGCTCGACAGGTACTCAAGCATTATGGCGTGGTCCCCGCCCAGCTCACCCCCAACGCCGTCACGGTCATCGTCGCTTTCGTCTGCTACATGCACGAGGAGCGCATTGAATTCAGCTTGCCGGTGTTCAGGAAGTTGTTCTCCTTCCGAGCCTACAAGGACGGCACCGCCTACTTCGTGGGGTCGGGTCCCAAGGTCGTCGAGACCGTGAACAAGGCCCACAACTGGGCCCAGAAGTTTATCTTAGTGAAGGGGAACTTCGGCAACATTCCGCTCTCGCCGATCCAGTATGGCGAGACCACCTACAAGCCACCGACCCTCGGCGGCCATGACGCCACCTTGTGCCAGTTCTTCAGCAAGAAGAACTTCGAGGTGGCCCATCTCCGCCGCAACGTCGACTCGCTAGCTCCAGTTCCACCTGGGGAAGGTACTAGTCTCGCTCGCTACTTTCCACTTTTGTGACCTTATCCATAAAATAATCATCTAACCTTTCAGGGCCGCGAGATCTACCATTCAACCCTCCCTACTTGAGCAACAGAAAACCCTCCTCCACCTTCGATATCGCGACTATGGGCGCCGTGGCCTGCCGCGAGACCGTCACCCCTGCCCCGACGTCCTCTCGCAAGAGACCCGAGGCCTCCAGCAGCCACGGCCAACCTTCCAAATCTCCCCTGAAGAAGAAGCAAAGGAAGAGTCAAGGCTCGCACCCCTCCGAGAAAGGGAGGGGCCATGCTGAGCCAGAGTTCGACAAGGTCGACCTCACCATCCTATCAGATGGGCAGGAGGCCGACGAGCAAAGCGAGGAGGTCATGAAGACCTCCGACCCGCCCATCCCTGTCAATCACGTTAACTTCGGCCTGGGTCAGAGGCATCGCGACGACTCGGGTGAGCTCCTGCTGTGCTGGAGGCTGGAGGACAACAAGGCCGAGGTTTCCACCATCCTCCCCTCCTGGGTGGAGAAGTCCACCGTCAGCGGTCACGCCTTCTCCCTTTCCTGCGGCTTGTATGGCCGCGAGGATGCAGGAGCATACAAGGACGAGACGGCGAGGACCCTCGCCTATGAGAGCGCGAGGTCGCAGATGCGTTCCCTCGAGCTCGCTCACATGACCGGGAGGCGATGCCTACAGCTGGAGCGACAGAATGTTGGGCTCGCCACTTCCTACCGGGGCGTTCTTGCCGACAATGCTCAGTTGAAGGACCAGCTGCGGTATTTCGAGGGCGGCGTGGTGAGTCTTCGCATCGCGCCACCACTTATTTCTTCGTTGAGTTCAACTCTCATTTCTTTTCTGTGCAGGATGCCGAGACTGCCGAGAGGGCAGACGCTCGAATCCGGGACCTGGAGGGTGAGATTGCAGGGTTGAAGGCCCTTAACAAAGATTTGGTTCGCGCGGTTGTACCTCCCTCTCCTCATCGCCTGAAAGAAGAGAAGCGAGCGCGAGACGATGAGATCCGGAAGGAGGCCTCCGAATCGTCGATGTACATATTTCAGCTGATGCAAAAGTCCGGCATGTTAACTGCCGAGGCGGACGCAATGCATCTTGAGGACATCGTCCCCGAGCTCTTCATTCCTCTTCCGCCGGTCGGGGACAGCGATGAGGACGAGGGGTCGGCGAGCGACCGCGAAGACTGATCTTTTTGCTTTGGTTTTATTTTTGTAACCCATTTTGGGGTGGCGAGACCGCCGCAAGATGTAAATGAACAAGGTATTTTTATTATGTAGGCCACTGGCTCCATTTTGTGCTCGCGTTTTTATTTTGTGATGTGTTCTTTTTCTCGCCTTTATATCTTGTTCTCGCACATTTTCTGGAGTTCTCGCGACACTTATTCTCGCGAACGGTACCTTTGGATAGCTTCTGTATAGGATAAGTACTTTCGCTTGGTGCCTTTATCCTCGACCTTTGGGCCGTGGATTTTCTAGGATCGTCTCTCCATCTTGACCTCGCGAGGACCAATCCTTTTTTCAATATCACCCTTTATAATCGGTTCTTACGCGGGGGCTTCGCATCAGCCAACGGGTATTCGCCTATCCTCGCGAGTCAGTTCGCGTTTTGCCGAGCACTAGCCGCCGAGAATAGGAATATAGGGTTCTCGCCCCCTACTTATTTAGCGAGAATGCCTTGGTCGATACGAAGGACTCCAGCCCAAGACGTCATTCCGGTCATTACAAAGAACTTGCACATCTCGCCAGCCTCTCCGCGAGATCGACCTGACCCACCGGCTAGTGAGAGCCCGGCAGCGGGATTGTCCGGGGAAATCCAGCGCTAGGAACTTGCACATCTCCTCAGCCTTTCCGCGAGATCGACCTGACCCACCGGCTAGTGAGAGCTCGGCAGCGGGATCGTCCGGGGCAATCCAGCGCTAGGAACTTGCACATCTCGCCAGCCTCTCCGCGAGATTGATGCGATAATTTCGGCAAGTGCACCGGTCGCGCAAGTAATAATAATGGGGAAAATCCCCGAGTGTCGGTCTCTTGAGGAACACAGTAAGGTGGAGTTAACGTTCGAGAAAGGACTTGAGATTGAAGTCCTTAAGTCGGATGGAATGCGGGGGAGTTGGGTTGGCTTTTGGAAAATAAAATAAAACAACTACAACTACTCCTATGCAATGTCGCTATGCATTGCTTCGCTTGACGGGATGGATACTAGGCAGGCCTTGAGCGCGCTGCGTCGCAAGGGTGGATGGACGAGTAGGCAAGCGGAATCGAACAATGCAGGCCTTGAGCGCGCTGCTTCGTTAGGCGGGATGGAAAACGGGCCGGGATGCCACGCTTCAGTAAGCGGATGGACGAGTAGGCTAATGGATTGAGGGTCGCAATCACCTCATCGACAAGCACGCCACTAGCAATTGTTAGTGCGGCACCGGACGTGACGGTGGGATGGAGGATGGAATGGGGCACACCTCAAGCAACTCAAACAACAAATATTTCACATAGACATGAAATAAATAGAAATACAACTAGTTTAAGTGCCACTTCATCACAATAATGAGATCTAAAACATATACACATCAATAAGAGAAGAATAAGGCAAGAAATCGACCGAATCCGAAGTCTCGTTGTAGATTCACGGTTGGAATCGCCGGGTTGTCAATCCGCGTCCAAGCTCGGTCCGCAACTACGTCCGGGGTAGAGAGAGCTGTCACGACTCTCCAATGGACCCGTCTTCTTCGTGTCACGATCCGGTAGAGGTTGCAAACTTCCTCTTGCTCGATGGAGATGGCGGCTAGATCTCTATTTGAAGCTCTTGGATGAAGGAGGAGGCCGAGAGGAAACTCCGGCTCAAGATTGGCGTGAAGAACAAGGCCGGAGCACCTCTAGATGGTGGGCGACGATGGAGGGGCGAAACTGGGCGGAACTGCGCAAGAAACGGCGGAAAAATGCGGATCCCCCGACCTAATTCGCGAGCAGGTCGTTTTATAGGCGCTGGAATAAACAGTGCGCACGATCGTTGGCGCACGACCAGTGGTCGTGCGCACTATCATCCTGTGATCGTGCGCCTGCCTAGACGGAGCCTGCAAGAAAAGCAATTTATAAAATATAATGTTCGCACGACCAGTGGCGCACGACCGGTGGTCGTGCGCACTATCGTCGGTGGTCGTGCGCACTGGTCGAGACAGAACTCATAAAATTAATGATAAGTGCGCGTGAACAGTGGCGCACGACCGGTGGTCGTGCGCACTATCGTAGGTGGTCGTGCGCACTGCACCAAACAGAACTCATGAAAAAAGGGTTAAGTGCACACGATCAGTGGCGCACGACCAGTGGTCGTGCGCAATAGAACCGGTGATCGTGCGCAGTGTTCCTGTGCAGAATTGCACCGGGAACACCTGCACGACTCCAATTCCAGCACAACCACGAATCCAGCCACTGAAAGTGGCACCTAACAGCGCATGAAAACTACTAATGAAGAAAAGCAATGAAATCACACCAAAATGGGCCTAGAATTGCACTTAGCTTGGAATAACTGGTAGAGAACAAATATGAGTGATTATGGATCTAAAATGTAGTGCATTGACTCAAATACCGGCCCAGATGAGTCCATAAATGTGTACATAAATGGGACTCATCACACCCCCAGACTTACCTGTTTGCGCGTCCTGAGCAAACCATCTCTCGCGGACAGTAAAAACATAAGCTGGCGAAGAAATTATCAAGCGGAATACCATGCGAAGTCGCATGCTCATGTGCGTAGAAATACAGTAGACAAAATTTCTAATTATACATATTGGTTTATAATTTTCTAGGAGCGTATTTATATATTACGTTTACTCAAAAGGCGAATCACGGTGAATCATAAGGTCGTACATAGGAAGAAAATAAACTGAACGCTGAGGCGAGCATTGCCAAAGATCGGGGCTCGGGACAACTCCATTGAAATCCATCAATGTCGGTGACCATAAGCTTGCCCGTTCGCACTCTCTCCACGGCACTGGTTTGACTCAAATGCGTGAATCAATAGGACTTAAGGTTTTAGATGAGGCTTGGGTTTAGGTGAGGTAAACAAATATAAACATGAAGGCTTAGAACACAAAAACCCAAATGAGCAAATGCATAACACTATCCAAGTAGCCATAAAACACGCGGATGCACCACACCCCCAGACTTGGACTTAACAACATGGGTGTGTGCACCGCCTACTCCCAAACATAAATTTTTACACAGATTTTTTCATTAAAGCTCAAATCTTTTTCTTTTCTTTTCACTTCTTTTCTTTCTCTCATTTTCTTCTTTTCTTTTCTTATCATTTTCAGCAACTAAACAATAACACATCCAAATCTTCACAAACATATCACCAAATCAACAACCCAACTCATGAAAATATTAAACAGCTAAAGCTCAGATTTGGGAGTGCGACTAGGTTTGGCATTTAGGCTTTGGTGAGACAATAGTGGGGCTGAATCAAAGAGAGGGTAGGCACAACTGGGCTAACGAGGATAAAGCGATAGGAGTGGGCACAAAGGCTCAACCGGGCCAAAATGATGGCCTATATCACATTCACGCAATTGACTAACCGTATACCCATGCTTCAAGAATCGCCTTGGGCAAGTTCTAGCCACCGAGAAAGATAATCCTTCCTCCCGACTCGGGCAATACGAGACTAACGAACGTCTACACACATTCCTATGCTACCTTTTGATTCACACCGGATTCACCACTTTTTGAGTAAAGTAAACAATATCTACGCTAATAGAAAAATATAATCTAAAAGCATAAAAAGAAATTGAATCTACACGAATTCCTACGAGACATGAGCACTCGACTAGGAGCACTGCAAGAGTCAACATTTTACTCCACCTCATAATCCTAAGCCAGCACAATGATTTTCCAAATCACACAAAAAAGACAAATTCAACTCGCGACGTGCCAACGGCTAAGCGCGCTCAAATGGGTGCTGTGTTGTGCAATGAAAATGAACAAAACATTTTAAATGAAATCTTCTAATATGCAATGCAATAGTGCATGCGAGCGGGTAAACAAAACTACTCTCCCCCAGACTTAAACTAAACAATCTGCATAATATATGACAGGAAAATCAAAATAGGGCTTGGGGAAGAGAGTACCCAATGCTCAGCAAGTGAGCATACCAGAAGATTGGCGTTTAAACCAAGACTAAGCTGCATCAACCGCCATCCAGAAGAAGTACCTGCAGGGGTCAGCTCCGCAAAACAAAAGAAACAGAAAAAGATAAACTACAATAAACTACAGCTAACTAAACAGGATGGACTAAAATAAAATGCATGAAAAGTAAGATAACTACTGGGGTTATTGTCATCTCAGCACGACTTATTCAAAAACATGAAGGTTCTAGCTAATGGGCCTATGAAAAAGGAAATGGACAGGTAACTGTTCTAATACACGTGTCGGTAGCGGGTACCGATACGGCGACAGAACAGTTACTCCTCTACCCAAATAATAATACCTACATAACGCAGGTAGAGGAAACAGAAAGTAAGAAGAGGAGGAGACCTGGTCCTCATTCATCTCACCAAAACAATCCTTGCCCAGCAAGGTGTCATCTCCAGGAAGGCAGCAGGAGGAAAAGGCAATGAATGAGGCTTCCTCTATGGAGGAGGGATCAACCTCCTCACATGAAAGGATACACTCATCATTGACTTGAGCAGAATGCTCCAAGTCCTCCTGGGGTACCTGTGAAGACTCAATCTGCACAAGCTCAGATGAAGAAGGGGGGTCAGGAAATAAAAGGGAAGAAGGACAAAAATAATCAAAAATCGGGGGAGTGGTCCCGGTCTCACTCCCATCAGGTTGGGGAAGTAAAATAATGTTTGCATTGTCCTCAATGCTACAAGGTTCGGCGGGATCAACAGTGGCCATGCCTAAGATTTGGACTTCCTCCACAGGTGCTGAGGAAAACTCCTCTTCACCTAGAAGGTTGTCCTCCTCCATAGGAGTAGGCACAATACTAAGATCAACCGCCTCCTCCTGCGACACATCATCAACAATGTCGTCAGAGACGAGTGTAGTATGCACAACAGGGAGAGGAGTAGTGCTCGGATAAAAGTCGAGCACCGATTCCTCACAAAGAATCGAATCCACTAGGGGTGGTGGATGCACCGGGAGAATAGGCTCAGCAATGTCGGTGCCCAGATCAGCCACACATCTGGTGACTGTGTCAACGCCAAACCCTTCAAGATGTGAAGGTGGCAAAGACACAAAACCGGATGTTGAAGGTGTGCCGCCAGAGTTAGGATTCGGGACGATCCGGATATCCGGCTCGTCATCCTCATCCAATTGGCGAAGAAAAGCAGCACAATCCTTCAGGGCATGATCTGTGCTCCGACCAAACTGGCACTGCCTAGCGGGCTTCTTTGGCACAGCGGGTGCTGAAGCCGAAAAGAAGTACGACGGTAAAGGCTCAGCAGAGTAGCCATAAGACTTACGCGCACCATATGGAGTACCAGACGAAGTCGGGGCTCCATATGCTGGGCTATAAGAATTATGCCTACTATTCTCCGTAGAGCATTCATCACTAGAGTGGGAGGTAGCTCCACACCAACGACAACGAATATTAAGATGTGCCCACATAGTGCGAAGATAAAACGATTCAAAAAGAAAAACACTATTGTGCGAAATACTACACCTAACAAAAATTACTAAAGCAACCTAATATAAAACAGGAAACAGAATACGAGGAAATAAAACAAAGGAATGCAATTTACAAATGGAAGGGCTTCTCTCTCAGGTTCTCCCTCTCCAGAAAAACTCACACGACTGTGTTCCCCGGCAACGGCGCCAAAAACTTGATGCGATAATTTCGGCAAGTGCACCGGTCGCGCAAGTAATAATAATGGGGAAAATCCCCGAGTGTCGGTCTCTTGAGGAACACAGTAAGGTGGAGTTAACGTTCGAGAAAGGACTTGAGATTGAAGTCCTTAAGTCGGATGGAATGCGGGGGAGTTGGGTTGGCTTTTGGAAAATAAAATAAAACAACTACAACTACTCATATGCAATGCCGCTATGCAATGCTTCGCTTGACGGGATGGATACTAGGCAGGCCTTGAGCGCGCTGCGTCGCAAGGGTGGATGGACGAATAGGCAAGCGGAATCGAACAAATGCAGGCCTTGAGCGCGCTGCTTCGTTAGGCGGGATGGAATACGGGCCGCGATGCCACGCTTCGGTAAGCGGATGGACGAGTAGGCTAATGGATTGAGGGTCGCAATCACCTCATCGACAAGCACGCCACTAGCAATTGCTAGTGCGGCACCGGACGTGACGGCGGGATGGAGGATGGAATGGGGCGCACCTCAAGCAACTCAAACAACAAATATTTCACATAGACATGAAATAAATAGAAATACAACTAGTTTAAGTGCCACTTCATCACAATAATGAGATCTAAAACATATACACATCAATAAGAGAAGAATAAGGCAAGAAATCGACCGAATCCGAAGTCTCGTTGTAGATTCACGGTTGGAATCGCCGGGTTGTCAATCCGCGTCCAAGCTCGGTCCGCAACTACGTCCGGGGTAGAGAGAGCTGTCACGACTCTCCAATGGACCCGTCTTCTTCGTGTCACGATCCGGTAGAGGTTGCAAACTTCCTCTTGCTCGATGGAGATGGCGGCTAGATCTCTCTTTGAAGCTCTTGGATGAAGGAGGAGGCCGAGAGGAAACTCCGGCTCAAGATTGGCGTGAAGAATAAGCCCGGAGCACCTCTAGATGGTGGGCGACGATGGAGGGGCGAAACTGGGCGGAACTGCGCAAGAAACGGCGGAAAAATGCGGATCCCCCGACCTAATTCGCGAGCAGGTCGTTTTATAGGCGCTGGAATAAACAGTGTGCACGATCGTTGGCGCACGACCAGTGGTCGTGCGCACTATCATCCTGTGATCTTGCGCCTGCCTGGACGGAGCCTGCAAGAAAAGCAATTTATAAAATATAATGTTCGCACGACCAGTGGCGCACGACCGGTGGTCGTGCGCACTATCGTCGGTGGTCGTGCGCACTGGTCGAGACAGAACTCATAAAATTAATGATAAGTGCGCACGAACAGTGGCGCACGACCGGTGGTCGTGCGCACTATCGTAGGTGGTCGTGCGCACTGCACCAAACAGAACTCATGAAAAAAGGGTTAAGTGCACACGATCAGTGGCGCACGACCAGTGGTCGTGCGCAATAGAACCGGTGATCGTGCGCAGTGTTCCTGTGCAGAATTGCACCGGGAACACCTACACGACTCCAATTCCAGCACAACCACGAATCCAGCCACTGAAAGTGGCACCTAACAGCGCATGAAAACTACTAATGAAGAAAAGCAATGAAATCACACCAAAATGGGCCTAGAAGTGCACTTAGCTTGGAATAACAGGTAGAGAACAAATATGAGTGATTATGGATCTAAAATGTAGTGCATTGACTCAAATACCGGCCCAGATGAGTCCATAAATGTGTATATAAATGGGACTCATCAGAGATCGACCTGACCCACTGGCTAGTGAGAGCCCGGCAGCGGGATCGTCCGGGGCAATCCAGCGCTAGGAACTTACACATCTCGCCAGCCTCTCCGCGAGATCGACCTGACCCACCGGCTAGTGAGAGCCCGACAGCGGGATCGTCCGGGGCAATCCAGTGCTAGGAACTTGCACATCTCGCCAGCCTCTCTGCGAGATCGACCTGACCCACCGGCTAGTGAGAGCCCAACAGCGGGATCGTCTGGGGCAATCCAGCGCTAGGAACTTGCACATCTCGCCAGCCTCTCCGCGAGATCGATCTGACCCACCGGCTAGTGAGAACCCGGCAGCGGGATCATCCGGGGCAATCCAGCGCTAGGAACTTGCACATCTCGCCAGCCTCTCCGTGAGATCGACCTGACCCACCGGCTAGTGAGAGCCCGGCAGCGGGATCGTCCGGGGCAATCCAGCGCTAGGAACTTACACATCTCGCCAGCCTCTCCGCGAGATCGACCTGACCCACCGGTTAGTGAGAGCCCGGCAGCGGGATCGTCCGGGGCAATCCAGCGCTAGGAACTTACACATCTCGCCAGCCTCTCCGCGAGATCGACCTGACCCACCGGCTAGTGAGAGCCCGGTAGCGGGATCGTCCGGGGCAATCCAGCGCTAGGAACTTGCACATCTCGCCAGCCTCTCCGCGAGATCGACCTGACCCACCGGCTAGGGAGAGCCCGACAGCGGGATCGTCCGAGGCAATGCAGCGCTAGGAACTTGCACATCTCGCCAGCCTCTCCGCGAGATCGACCTGACCCACCGGCTAGTGAGAGCCCGGCAGCGGGATCGTCCGGGGCAATCCAGCGCTAGGAACTTGCACATCTCGCCAGCCTCTCTGCGAGATCGACCTGACTCACCGGCTAGTGAGAGCCTGACAGCGGGATCGTCCGGGGCAATCCAGCGCTAGGAACTTGCACATCTCGCCAGCCTCTCTGCGAGATCGACCTGACCCACCGGCTAGTGAGAGCCCGGCAGCGGGATCGTCTGGGGCAATCCAGCGCTAGGAACTTGCACATCTCGCCAGCCTCTCCGCGAGATCGACCTGACCCACCAGCTAGTGAGAGCCCGGCAGCGGGATCGTCCGGAGAAATCCAGCGCTAGGAACTTGCACATCTCGCCAGCCTCTCTGCGAGATCGACCTGACTCACCGGCTAGTGAGAGCCTGACAGCGGGATCGTCCGGGGCAATCCAGCGCTAGGAACTTGCACATCTCGCCAGCCTCTCTGCGAGATCGACCTGACCCACCGGCTAGTGAGAGCCCGGCAGCGGGATCGTCTGGGGCAATCCAGCGCTAGGAACTTGCACATCTCGCCAGCCTCTCTGCGAGATCGACCTGACCCACCAGCTAGTGAGAGCCCGGCAGCGGGATCGTCCGGAGAAATCCAGTGCTAGGAACTTGCACATCTCGTCAGCCTCTCCGCGAGATCGACCTGACTCACCGGCTAGTGAGAGCCCGACAGCGGGATCGTCCGGGGCAATCTAGCGCTAGGAACTTGCACATCTCGCCAGCCTCTCCGCGAGATCGACCTGACCCACCGGCTAGTGAGAGCCCGACAGCGGGATCGTCCGGAGCAATCCAGCGCTAGGAACTTACACATCTCGCCAGCCTCTCCGCGAGATCGACCTGACCCACCGGCTAGTGAGAGCCCGGCAGCGGGATCGTCTGGGGCAATCCAGCGCTAGGAACTTGCACATCTCGCCATCCTCTCCGCGAGATCGACCTGACCCACCGGCTTGTGAGAGCCCGGCAGCGGGATCGTCTGGGGCAATCCAGCGCTAGGAACTTGCACATCTCGCCAGCCTCTCCGCGAGATCGATCTGACCCACCGGCTAGTGAGAACCCGGCAGCGGGATCATCCGGGGCAATCCAGCGCTAGGAACTTGCACATCTCGCCAGCCTCTCCGTGAGATCGACCTGACCCACCGGCTAGTGAGAGCCCGGCAGCGGGATCGTCCGGGGCAATCCAGCGCTAGGAACTTACACATCTCGCCAGCCTCTCCGCGAGATCGACCTGACCCACCGGCTAGTGAGAGCCCGGCAGCGGGATCGTCCGGGGCAATCCAGCGCTAGGAACTTACACATCTCGCCAGCCTCTCCGCGAGATCGACCTGACCCACCGGCTAGTGAGAGCCCGGTAGCGGGATCGTCCGGGGCAATCCAGCGCTAGGAACTTGCACATCTCGCCAGCCTCTCCGCGAGATCGACCTGACCCACCGGCTAGGGAGAGCCCGACAGCGGGATCGTCCGAGGCAATCCAGCGCTAGGAACTTGCACATCTCGCCAGCCTCTCCGCGAGATCGACCTGACCCACCGGCTAGTGAGAGCCCGGCAGCGGGATCGTCCGGGGCAATCCAGCGCTAGGAACTTGCACATCTCGCCAGCCTCTCTGCGAGATCGACCTGACTCACCGGCTAGTGAGAGCCCGACAGCGGGATCGTCCGGGGCAATCCAGCGCTAGGAACTTGCACATCTCGCCAGCCACTCTGCGAGATCGACCTGACCCACCGGCTAGTGAGAGCCCGGCAGCGGGATCGTCTGGGGCAATCCAGCGCTAGGAACTTGCACATCTCGCCAGCCTCTCCGCGAGATCGACCTGACCCACCAGCTAGTGAGAGCCCGGCAGCGGGATCGTCCGGAGAAATCCAGCGCTAGGAACTTGCACATCTCGCCAGCCTCTCTGCGAGATCGACCTGACTCACCGGCTAGTGAGAGCCTGACAGCGGGATCGTCCGGGGCAATCCAGCGCTAGGAACTTGCACATCTCGCCAGCCTCTCTGCGAGATCGACCTGACCCACCGGCTAGTGAGAGCCCGGCAGCGGGATCGTCTGGGGCAATCCAGCGCTAGGAACTTGCACATCTCGCCAGCCTCTCCGCGAGATCGACCTGACCCACCAGCTAGTGAGAGCCCGGCAGCGGGATCGTCCGGAGAAATCCAGTGCTAGGAACTTGCACATCTCGTCAGCCTCTCCGCGAGATCGACCTGACTCACCGGCTAGTGAGAGCCCGACAGCGGGATCGTCCGGGGCAATCTAGCGCTAGGAACTTGCACATCTCGCCAGCCTCTCCGCGAGATCGACCTGACCCACCGGCTAGTGAGAGCCCGACAGCGGGATCGTCCGGAGCAATCCAGCGCTAGGAACTTACACATCTCGCCAGCCTCTCCGCGAGATCGACCTGACCCACCGGCTAGTGAGAGCCCGGCAGCGGGATCGTCTGGGGCAATCCAGCGCTAGGAACTTGCACATCTCGCCATCCTCTCCGCGAGATCGACCTGACCCACCGGCTTGTGAGAGCCCGGCAGCGGGATCGTCTGGGGCAATCCAGCGCTAGGAACTTGCACATCTCGCCAGCCTCTCCGTGAGATCGACCTGACCCACCGGCTAGTGAGAGCCCGGCAGCGGGATCGTCTGGGGCAATCCAGCGCTAGGAACTTGCACATCTCGCCAGCCTCTCCGCGAGGTCGACCTGACCCACCGGCTAGTGAGAGCCCGGCAGCGGGATCGTCCGGGGCAATCCAGCGCTAGGAACTTACACATCTCGCCAGCCTCTCCGCGAGATCGACCTGACCCACCGGCTAGTGAGAGCCCGGCAGCGGGATCGTCCGGGGCAATCCAGCGCTAGGAACTTACACATCTCGCCAGCCTCTCCGCGAGATCGACCTGACCCACCGGCTAGTGAGAGCCCGGCAGCGGGATCGTCCGGGGCAATCCAGCGCTAGGAACTTACACATCTCGCCAGCCTCTCCGCGAGATCGACCTGACCCACCGACTAGTGAGAGCCGGCAGCGGGATCGTCCGGGGCAATCCAGCGCTAGGAACTTGCACATCTCACCAGCCTCTCCACGAGATCGACCTGACCCAACGGCTAGTGAGAGCCCAGCAGCGGGATCGTCCGGGGCAATCCAGCGCTAGGAACTTGCACATCTTGCCAGCCTCTCCGCGAGATCGACCTGACCCACCGGCTAGTGAGAGCCCAGCAGCAGGATCGTCCGGGGCAATCCAGCGTTAGGAACTTGCACATCTCGCCAGCCTCTCCGCGAAATCGACCTGACCCACCGGCTAGTGAGAGCCCGGCAGCGGGATCGTCCGGGGCAATCCAGCGCTAGGAACTTGCACATCTCGCCAGCCTCTCCGCGAGATCGACCTGACCCAACGGCTAGTGAGAGCCCGACAGCGGGATCGTCCGGGGCAATCCAGCGCTAGGAACTTACACATCTCGCCAGCCTCTCCGCGAGATCGACCTGACCCACCGGCTAGTGAGATCCCGGCAGCGGGATCGTCCGGGGCAATCCAGCGCTAGGAACTTGCACATCTCGCCAGCCTCTCCGCGAGATCGACCTGACCCACCGGCTAGTGAGAGCCCGGCAGCGGGATTGTCCGGGGCAATCCAGCACTAGGAACTTGCACATCTCGCCAACCTCTCCGCGAGATCGACCTGACCCACCGGCTAGTGAGAGCCCGGCAGCGGGATCGTCCGGGGCAATCCAGCGCTAGGAACTTGCACATCTCGCCAGCCTCTCCGCGAGATCGACCTGACCCACCGTCTAATGAGAGCCCGGCAGTGAGATCATCCGGGGCAATCCAGCGCTAGGAACTTGCATATCTCGCCAGCCTCTCCGCGAGATTGACCTGACCCACCGGCTAGTGAGAGCCCGGCAGCGAGATCGTCCGGGGCAATCCAGCGCTAGGAACTTGCACATCTCGCCAGCCTCTCCGCGAGATCGACCTGACCCACCGTCTAGTGAGAGCCCGACAGCTGGATCGTCCGGGGAAATCCAGCGCTAGGAACTTGCACATCTCGTCAGCTGATGAGTCCTGATCATATACACTTTTATGGACTCATCTGGGCCATTTATTTAGTCATTTCACCGCACTTTAGCCCTGTTATAATTCATATTGATCAGTCTATGCTAGGTGCACTTCTAGGCCCATTTTGGTGTGATTTCATGCTTATCTTCATTAGTAGATTTCATGTACTGTTAGGTGTCACTTTCAGTGGCTAGATTCGTGGTTGTGCTGGATTAGGAGTCGTGCAGGTGTTCCCGGTGTAATTCTGCACAGGAACACTGCATACGATCACCGGTTCTATTGCGCACGACCACTGGTCGTGCGCCACTGATCGTGCGCACTTAACCCTTTTTCATGAGTTCTGTTTGGTGTAGTGCGCACGACCATCTACGATAGTGCGCACGACCACCGGTCGTGCGCCACTGTTCGTGCGCACTTATCATCAATTTTATGAGTTCTGTTTCAGATAGTGCGCACGACCACCTACGATAGTGCGCACGACCACCGGTCGTGCGCCACTGGTCGTGCGAACATGTTATTTTATAATTTCTGCCTTTGCAGGTTCCGTCCAGGCAGAGCGCACGATCACAGGATTCTAGTGCGCACGACCACTGGTCGTACGCCAATGACCGTGCGCACTGTTTAATTCCAGCGCCTATAAATTCCGCTGCTCGCGATTTAGGTCAGAGCCATCGTCTTCTTCCGCCGTATTCCTGCTCCAGAGCGCCCAGTTTCGCCCCTCCATCGCCGCCCACCATCTAGAGGTGCTCCGGGCTTGTTCTTCACGCCAATCTTGAGCCGGAGTTTCCTCTCGGCCGCCTCCTTCATCCAAGAGCTTCAAAGGAAGACCTAGCCGCCATCTCCATCAAGCAAGAGGAAGTTTGCAACCTCTACCGGATCGTGACACGAAGAAGACGGGTCCATTGGAGAGTCGTGACAGCTCTCTCTACCCCGGACGTAGTTGCGGACCGAGCTTGGACGCGGATTGACAACCCGGCGATTCCAACCGTGAATCTACAACGAGACTTCGGATTCGGTCGATTTCTTGCTCTATTCTTCTCTTATTGATGTATATGTAGTTAGATCTAACATTATGATGAAGCATGCTTGATTATTAGCATTTATACTTGATTATGTCTATGTGATTTGAGTATTCTTGCTTATTATTTTGAGGTGTGCCTTGTGGTGTGGATTGTTGGTTGCGTTGTGCCGCCCTAACAATTGTTAGTGGTGTGCTTGTCGAAGAGGTGCTTGCGACCCTCATTCCGCTAGCCTACTCGCCCATCCGCCTACCGAAGCGTGGCATCGCGGCCCGTATTCCATCCCGCCTAGTGAAGCAGCGCGCTCAAGGCCTGCATAGTTCGATCCGCTTGCCTACTCGTCCATCCTCCCTTACGAAGTAGCGCGCTCAAGGCCTACGTAGTTTCCATCCCGCCAAGCGAAGCATTGCATAGCGGCATTGCATAGGAGTAGTTGTAATATTTTACTTTATTATTCACAACCCAAATCCCTTTCGTCCGCATTTCACCTATCGCTGGACTTCGATCTCAAGTCCTTCCTCGAAACCTAACTCCACCTTACCGTGTTCCTCAAGAGATCGATACTTGGGGATTCATTCCCATTTTATATTACTTGAACGATCGGTACACTGCCGTTTCGTGTCGCTGTCGAGCTACCGCCTATAGCGGTGTGTGAGATTTGCGCCATCAAGTTTTTGGCGCCGTTGCCGGGGAACACAGTCGTGTGAGTTTTCTTGAGAGGGAGAGCCGAGAGATAGTAGTTCTTCCAGTGTGTATAGTCGCTTTATTATTTTTGTTTGCCTTTTAATTATCTTTTGTTTGTTTTTATTTTTTCCTCCCCTATTTTAAAGTTTTAGGCAAGTTTTATTCAAGGAGTTTTTCTAGTTGTGTAGATTTCCTTGCAAAGAATTTCAGTTTCTTTTTATCTGCTTTGAATTTTGAAAATGTCGTCATGGGGTATTTCGCCTAGCTTTAATGATAAGATGGTTTATTATTTAGACCAAATGAATGAGTTGAATGCTAGGCAGTGTAGGAACATTGTTTGCTTGTTGTGTCGAGGAGAGGGTCATGAATTGAAGGACTGTCCTAGTCTTTTCAAGCCTGACCGCCACCCCTCCACTCAGGACAACATTGTCCCTATCACTCATTCTTTACCCATGGAGGCAATTGTGCCCTCTACCCCTGAGCTTGTCTCGTGCACGGACTCCTCACTCCCTGTTTATGGCTTCACTCCCAGTGATGATTGTACAACCCCGATGTTCGCCAGGAAGAAATGGCTCGAGGAGGCGAGCCCAGAGGGGGGGACCATGAACTTCGGCGAGGCTAGCCAAGGAAGAACACTTCTCTCCGCAGACGAGCGAGCCCAGCGGAGAGAAGGTAACCAGCTCCTTTGAAGCTCGGCAAGGGTAGCGTGGGTGAGCCCACCCAGAGTAAGTGAGGATAGCCATTTTGGGATTCGCCGAGGTAGTGCAGGCTCGCGAGCTCCACTCGCGAGGAAGGCCATCTCGGGGTGCGGATAGCCATTTTGGGATTCGCCGAGGTAGTGCAGGCTCGCGAGCTCCACTCGCGAGGAAGGTCATCTTGGGGTACAATTAGCCATTTTGGGGTGCGAATAGCCATTTTGGGATTCGCCGAGGTAGTGCAGGCTCGCGAGCTCCACTCGCGAGGAAGGCCATCTCGGGGTGCGAATAGCCATTTTGGGATTCGCCGAGGTAGTGCAGGCTCGCGAGCTCCACTCGCGAGGAAGGCCATCTCGGGGTGCGGATAGCCATTTTGGGATTCGCCGAGGTAGTGCAGGCTCGCGAGCTCCACTCGCGAGGAAGGCCATCTCGGGGTGCGGATAGCCATTTTGGGATTCGCCGAGGTAGTGCAGGCGAGCGAGCCATGTAATGTGATAATAGTAATTCGAGGGCTCGCCGACCCAGAGGCTCGCGAGCTCCACTCGCGAGGAAGACCTCGAAGCAGGCCGGCTCGCCCAGTAAAAGTCCAGGGAGGGATTTTTACCAAGAGGCCCCTGGTGGTCTGCGGTTAGCCTCTCCAAACAGCGGAGTTTGGCTGTTAGCAGACCAATCCGGTGTGCGGATAGTAATACTGGACAGCGGGATTCGGCTATTGACAGACCACAAAACTAAAATCTATAAATAGACCTCAAAGGGCACCTTGGAAGAGACCGGTTCATGATCTTTGAGCCTTCTTCTCTCCCTAGGTCGCTTTGGTTTGGGCTCTCTAGCTCTCCAAGGTGCCCGAGTCTTAGCTTTGGCTTGGGAGGGGAAGCGCTCAACGATCTTCCGGGTTAGTGGAGGGACCTCCTCGCTGAGACTAGGGTCTTCGTTCCTTGCTCAAGTTGTCGGCCTTACCTCTCCCGAGGGACCGGTAAGGGCTAGCTGCCCCTCATTTCGGTGAGGGCCCCGAGCTCCATAAGAGGCCGAGAAATCGGTTTCAACATTTTGGTGCGGTGAGCGTGAAGCGCGGCTGGTTCAAGAAAGTCCCAGAGAAGAGTTATGGCTGGAGATGAAGAGCAGGGCGAGGAGTTCGGTGAGACCCCCCAGGCGGCGATGGCGAGGATGCTCGCAGACTTCAGAAAGGAGGTGCTCGATACCTTGGGGTTCACGGTGTCGGCTCTGAGAAGCGAGTTCGCGACCCCGGCACCTCAGGCGACCACTCCCCCAACAACAGTTGGCGAGAGGGCACCAGGAGGAAGGGCTGGAAAAGAAGTTGCCGGTGAACCAGGGCATGACAGGGAAGGGCGAGTGCTGTTCGCCAGTCCGGCGAGCCCGGTGTTGGCGAGCTCCGTGCCGGCGAGTTCGGTGCCGACAAGCTCTGCCCCAGCGAACGCGGCGCAGGCGAGCACGCGCCAGGAGGATGCGGCGGCGGTCGGGGTGGTTCAGGCGAGCGTCGCCCTCGCGAGTGCGATCCCAAGCTTGGCGAGCGAGCTAGGTCCGCGAGCCGAGCAAGAGAAGATGGCTGGAGGGGGAAGTCCCTTCTGCGAGTTGGTGTTGTCGGCGCCCGTTCCTGCAGGATTCGGAGAATGGGATAGGGTGTACTACAATGGCAGAGATGACCCGGTCCAGCATCTGCAGTCTTTCGAGGACTCGGTCTCCATCAGGCTGATGTCCGATGCCTTCAAATGTCGGCTCTTCGCCGTCACTCTCAAGGAGAAGGCCAGGGACTGGTTTCATTCACTTCCGGCAGGCTCTATCTACGCGTTCGAGGACCTGCGCCGAAGTTTTCTGTTGAGATTTTTGACTTCAAAAAGGAGGAAGAAGGACGTGTTGGAGTTACCATTGTGATCTAGAAGTGGTCAAACATGTAATCTCACTGCCAACGCGATATGAGCCTGCAGGGTCGCACATAAGAGCATGTGGAGAAGTTGGTAGATTGACTGTGTTGGTAAAGGTTACCAATCACCATATAGAATGGGGAAGTCCAGCAAATGTTGCTGTCTGAATTCGTCGGATATGATTCGTCGGAATTCGTCGGGTTTACACGGATAGGATTCGTCGGATTCGTCGGGATTCGTCGGGTCGTTCCGTGGAAACTCGACGAACTGTGACAGAGATCCTTCACTCGGCAAAATGTTGTCGTCTGTCTGGATTCGTCGGAATTCGTCGGGATTCGTCGGATTGTTCCGTGGAATCTCGACGAATTATCACAGAGAGCCTTGACTAGGTAATTGTTGCCGTCTGTTGTGATTCGTCGGAATTCGTCGGATTGTCCCGTGAAATCTCGACGAATGCTGTTCCATGGAATCCCGACGAATTGTAACAGAAACCCCAATTCTGCTGTGTGGTCTGCGGATAGCGATTCTTCTAGAAGCTGTTTATCCTTTGGGTATAAATAGGACTTCGTTTTAGGGTTCTAAAGACTAACAAAAGAAGAGCCGACGGAAGAGTTCCGCCTCTCGCCCTAGCCGACGGAAGTGTTCCGCCGTCTGAATCGTCTCCGCCGACCTCCTCTCCGGCGATCGTCGCCGTGTGTGTTCTTCCTGGAGCGAACCTAGCAGTTCGTGGAAGTACAAGGTGCAGTCGTCCTTCTCCTTGCTCGTGTGGATCACTGTAGAGACGTAGACATTATTCTACATGAGGACTCGCATAGCCGACGACAGGAATCAACTCTTGGAGCATCTAGGTTGGATTTGATCCAATCCCGCCAAGGTAATTTCATACCTAGCATTTTGATTAACTTCTTGATTCAACATTCATGGCCCGATCAAAGTCTTTTGGGTTGTTTCTCTTCATTTCCGCTGCGCCTACATTTGATGTATGGTTCTAGAAAAACCCAACAGGACGCTGATTCCCTCTTCGCGGTGAAGCAGGAGTCCAGGGAGACGTTGGCTCAGTATGCGGATCGGTTCCAGGAGGAAGTGCAGCTCACTCAGGAGGTGCCTGGGTTTGCACTTCAACTCGCCTTCACGGTCGGGTTGAAGGAAAGTTTCTTCAAGATGGCGTTGAATAGGAAGGCCCCCGTCTCCTATGAGGAGCTGATGGAGAGGGTGGCAGAGGAAGTAGCAAGCGAAGAAGCCAACCTCGAGCTCACCAAGAGGCTTGCAAAGCCCAGTGAGCCGGAGATGAGGCAGCAAGAGGTCAGAAGAAGGGAAGAGCCCCAGGCCCCGGAGGGGGGATGGAGGCCGCAAGGCGGAGGAATGCAGGGGCAGGGAAGGGGTTATGGCCCAGGAAGGGGTAACCGTTTCGAAGGTCAATGGAGACCTCCCCAGTTGGGGTGGAGGCAGGGCCCGATGCAGCTACCTCCCCCACCTCAACAGGCCATGGCAATTGGCCGGGGGAGAGGAAGAGGAAGGGGAGGAGAAGCGGAAACGGCGGCCGCTAGGAGAAGAAGAAATAGGGTGGCAGAGGCCGAGGCAAGAGAAGTAGCGGTGCCCTATTGCATCTTCCATGATGTGGAAGGCCACTCAACCGACACCTGCCCGGAGTTTCTGGAAGTAAAGAGGGGCAGAGCGCCCCCACCACAGCAGCTGCAAGCCTGTGAGGATTGTGGAGGTCGAACCTCGAGAGGAAGAAGAGGATAGGTGCGAGGATAGAGCGGATCAAGGGAATAGAGGAGGGATCGGGGTGATCCATGGGGGGGGGGGGGGGGGGGGGTAGGGGTGGAGGCAACCCGCAAGGCTAGTCTCCATACCATCTACCGCCGGAGCGTGGCGTCAACATCCACCGCTCCACCCCCGGCCGAAAAAATTATTTTCACCCAGAAGGATATGCCGAGCTACGAGGACCCGTTCTGCGACGCGCTGGTCATCCAGACAGCGATCGAGAACTTCACCGTCTCCCGAATCCTAGTGGACAACGAGAGTTCGGTCAATGTTGTCTTCAAGAAGGCGTTCGACAAGATGGAGGTGGAACCCAGAAGGGTGTTGGCCTCGGATGGCCCTCTGTTCGGATTTTCGGGAGAGAGGAAAGAAGTAGAGGGAGGAGTGGGGCTCCATGTGACCCTGGGTGGGCAGTCCCGGAACTGTCGTTTTGTCATAGTGGACGCCCCGAGCAGTTATAGCGCCATCTTCGGACGGCCACTCATCAGCGCGTTCCGCTGCGTCCCTTCCACTTTTCATCAGTGCCTCAAGTTCAATGACGGAGGGGTCCAGGTGCGGATCAGAGGGGACCCCAAAGTGGCAAGACAGTGCTACGTGACGGCTGTCAACACCATCTCCTGGATGGGAGAAGCTGAAGAATGGGATAAGGTGATGGAGGAGGAGGCCGAAGCCGGAGGTTCGGAGGTAGCCGAAGAGAAGGGGGGAGATGAAGTTCATGCCCAGGAAGGGGTGGCTGAGGTACCCCGGGTGGGAAGAAAGGAAGAAGAGGAGAAGGCCCAGGAGGGAAGGGCGGAAGAGCTGATGGTGGTAGGGAAGGAAGTCGAGGAAGAGACTCAAGCTCCCGCTTGTGTCGAAGAGGAGAGGGCTTGGGGAGAACAGTCCCGGTTGGAGGCTGTAGACGAGGTCGTGGAGCTCAAGGTCACCACCCGGCTGGGGGTGGTGGAAAAAGTCCGGGTCAGCGGAGAGCTCAGCCCAGAAGACCAAGCGGGGATCCTGGCTTGCGTGCAGGAGAATGTGGACGTCTTCGCTTGGAGTGCCGCGGAAATGCCCGGGATCGATGCGGATGTGGCTTGCCACCGCCTCAACCTCGACCCCGGTGCCCTCCCCATCCGGCAAAAGAGGAGGGCCGTCGCGGACGAGCTAGAAGGACACATCCGAGACGAAGTGGGCAAGCTCCTGCAGGCCAGGTTTGTATCGGAGATCCAGTATCCAGGCTGGGTCTCCAACGTCGTTATGGTAAAGAAGGGAGGAGGTAAGTGGCGTATGTGTATCGACTTTTCGCTTCTTAATAAATCATGCCCGAAAGATTGCTACCCCCTGCCCAGAATTGACGCGCTGGTTGACTCAGCCGTTGGTTTTTCTGTAATGTCTTTCTTAGATGCTTTTTCAGGTTACCATCAAATCCGCATGCATCCCCCGGACATCAAGGACGTTTCCTTCATCACGGGGGATGGATGTTATTGCTACAAGATGATGCCCTTCGGGCTCAAGAACGCAGGGGCTACGTACCAAAGGATGATGGATAGGGTCTTCCGCGAGCAGAAAGGAAGAAATTTAGAAGTCTATGTCGACGACCTCATGGTTAAGAGCCGAGACCTCGAGACTCACCTGCGCGACCTCGAAGAAACATTTGGGACCCTGCGGCGGTACAAGATGAAGCTCAATCCCTTGAAGTGTGTCTTCGGGGCGAGCCGAGGGAAGTTCCTGGGCCATTTGCTCACCCCCACCGGGGTGGAGCCCAACCCGGACAAAGTTAAAGCGGTGATGGGGTTAGAGTCGCCGAGAAATCCGAAGGAGGTTCAGAGCCTCACGGGGAAATTGGCTGGGCTCAGCAGATTCCTCTCCAAGGCGGGAGAAAAATGTGCACCTTTTTTCAAAGTACTGCGGGGAAACAAGAAGTTTGAATGGACCCCGGAATGCGAGAAGGCCTTCCAAGCTCTGAAAGAACAGCTCACCCAAACCCCTCTGCTCCAGGGACCGAGGCCAGGGGATGACCTATCTCTATACCTAGGGGTAGGATCCGAAGCAGTAAGTTCCGTGCTGATCCGAGAGGAGGGGAAGAAACAGTTCCCAATCTACTACGTCAGCCGAGTGCTGAAGAAGGCAGAGCTCCGGTATCCAATTTTGGAAAAGTTGGCCTTCGCATTGGTAGTGTCAGCGCGGAGGCTCCGGCCTTACTTTCAATCCCATTCAATTAAAGTAGTGACGGACCACCCGCTCCGCAAAATCATGGAAGGGGTGGAGCACTCAGGAAGGTTGGCTAAGTGGTCCGTGGAGCTGAGCGAATTCAATATCACATTCGTGCCCAGGACGTCCATCAGGGCTCAAGCGGTGGCAGACTTCATGGCCGACTATGCAGCTGAAGTGGGGGAGCACGAGCCACCTCCTCCAGAAGCATGGAAGATGTTGGTGGATGGAGCGTCGGGAAGGTACTCCTATGGAGGGGGAATAATCCTAGTGAGTCCTCAGGGGACTCGGATTGAACAAGCCTTAAACATCCATTTCCCAATTACCAACAACCAGGCCGAGTACGAGGCAGTGATAGCAGGCCTTCGACTGGCCCGAGAACTGGGTGTGCAGGACGTGGAGGTCTCCACGGACTCCATGGTGGTAACATGCCAGATAAAAGGAGAGTTTGAGGCAAAGGACCCAACCCTCTTGCTATACCTGGAAAAGGTTAAAGGGGTCATCGGGCAGTTCCGCACCTTCTCAATTAAGCATGTACCGAGGGAGGAGAGCACTCAGGCGGATCTCCTAGCCAAGTTCGGTCCCCGAGCGGGGGGCACGACTTCGGAACTCTTCCGGCCCTCCATCGAGGAAGGAGAATTGATGGAAGTGGATCAACAAGCCTCATGGATGGATCCGTTCATCACCTTCCTATCCTCCGGGCAGTTCCCTGAAGAGGAGGTGGACAAGAGACGCTTCAGGTATAAGTCCGCCTATTACTCTTTGCATGCAGGGGGGCTATATAGAAAGACCCTCCCGGGACTCCTGGCCCGTTGTGTCTCCGAGAAGGAGGTCCCGAGAGTGCTGGAAGAAATCCACTCCGGGGAATGCGGCAGTCACTCTGGGAGTCGGACCCTGGAAGGGAGAGTGTTGAGGCAAGGATACTTCTGGCCCACTCTCAGCAAAGACGCGGCTGAATTCGCAAGGAAATGTCCAAAATGCCAGCTCTATGCTCCGCTCCAACTCTTCCCAGCCCAAAGACTCCGGACCATCACGGCTCCCTGGCCCTTTGCCATATGGGGATTGGACCTGGTCGGTCCTTTCCCCCAAGCCAGCGGCCAGAGGAAATTCCTGTTGGTCATGATCGACTACTTCTCCAAGTGGGTAGAGGTGAAAGCACTTGCCAAGGTAACCTCTCAGGTTGTAAGGAATTTTGTGTGGGGGGAAATAATTTGCAGGCACGGACTCCCTCTAGCTATAGTGACGGACAATGGGCCACAGTTTGCGAGTGAAGAATTTGTCGGCTTTTGCACTCAGCTCGGCATCGACCTCAGGTTCGCTTCGGTCCATCACCCGAGGAGCAATGGGCAGGTGGAGGCGGCAAACAAAATAATCGTCAACCTCCTAAAAAATAAAGTGGAGAACCTTCGAGGAAACTGGGTGGAACAGCTACCCTCCGTTCTCTGGGCAATGAGGACTACTCCGAACACCGCCACCGGGGAGACTCCATTCAAGCTCTCTCACGGGTCCGAAGTCGTCCTCCCCATAGAGTTTGAGGTAAAGACCCCCCCGGGTGACCGCTGCGAGCGAGGGGAACGAAGAGTGGCTAGAAGGTAACAATGCAGAACAGAGGCTGTCCTTGGACCTGGTGGAAGAACTCCGGGACTTGGCCACCATCAGGCAGGAAGAGGTCAAGCGGCGGATGGCTCGATATTTTGACAAACATATCCGGATCAGACACTTTCAGAAAGGGGACTTAGTCCTGAAGAAGGTTGATGCGGCCGGCAGAGGGGCCACAGTGGGTAAGCTTAACCCCAACTGGGAAGGCCCATATATTGTAAGCGAGGTGCTCAAGTCGGGGGGGTATCACCTCCAGGATGTGGAAGGGATACCCCTTGACCGGGCTCGGAGTGGGGATGACTTGAAGCGATTCTACCCTTGAAAACTTTATTATGTCATTCAACCAATATCTTACTTTCGTTTGTTGTGCTTTTGACTGCTGCGGTGCCGAGGTTGGATATGTTGGTGCTGGAGTGCCCCAGATCGATTCCGCTCCCGGGCTTTCACCTAGACGGGGGGTTCTGGTTGATCTCTGGAGAGGCTGGCAAGGTTGGATATGTTGGTGCTGGAGTGCCCCAGATCGATTCCGCTCCCGGGCTTTCACCTAGACGGGGGGTTCTGGTTGATCTCTGGAGAGGCTGGCAAGGTTGGATATGTTGGTGCTGGAGTGCCCCAGATCGATTCCGCTCCCGGGCTTTCACCTAGACGGGGGGTTCTGGTTGATCTCTGGAGAGGCTGGCAAGGTTGGATATGTTGGTGCTGGAGTGCCCCAGATCGATTCCGCTCCCGGGCTTTCACCTAGACGGGGGGTTCTGGTTGATCTCTGGAGAGGCTGGCAAGGTTGGATATGTTGGTGCTGGAATGCCCCAGATCGATTCCGCTCCCGGGCTTTCACCTAGACGGGGGGTTCTGGTTGATCTCTGGAGAGGCTGGCAAGGTTGGATATGTTGGTGCTGGAGTGCCCCAGATCGATTCCGCTCCCGGGCTTTCACCTAGACGGGGGGTTCTGGTTGATCTCTGGAGAGGCTGGCAAGGTTGGATATGTTGGTGCTGGAATGCCCCAGCGATTCCGCTCCCGGGCTTTCACCTAGACGGGGGGTTCTGGTTGATCTCTGGAGAGGCTGGCAAGGTTGGATATGTTGGTGCTGGAGTGCCCCAGATCGATTCCGCTCCCGGGCTTTCACCTAGACGGGGGGTTCTGGTTGATCTCTGGAGAGGCTGGCAAGGTTGGATATGTTGGTACTAGAATGCTCAGATCGATTCCGCTCCCGGGCTTTCACCTAGACGGGGGGTTCTGGGTGACCTCTGGAAAGGCTGGCAAGGCTAGCAATAAGGGTCAAGGGCTAAGATAACAGGTTGAAGTATTAGAGCCAGAAGGATTTGGATCGAGGCTGATAAGGCCTAAGGTGACAGGTTGAAATACTAAAGACAGGGAATCTCAGCTCACGGGATACCTGTCCATGCTCGCCAAAGTCAGGTTCGCCGGGCAGTACTCGCGGGCGGCGATAACCCGGGCTCGCGAGACCCATAAAAAGAAAACCTCGGCGAGGCGAGCCCAGATACGCGCGCTCGCGAGCCCTCCGAGAGCACTACCACGTAACGATTAGTTATGAGGTTGAAAAAGAAATCCACAAGAGAAGAAATAAACACAAGCATGATCATAAATGTTAACAAAAAGTTGTAACTATCACACCCAAGGCCCTCCTATGTTCGGCAGCAATCTCGCCAGCCCAAAAAGAATGATGTACATTCGCGAGAAGGGGGAAAGAAGAAGGGAGTTCATTTTGGGGGGGCCTCGCCATCTTTGCGAGTCCCCAACCATGGCGCCAAGGCGAAGAGGTCCGGACAGACGTCTTCCGCTGTGAACTCCATCGCGTCCTCGGCTAGCAGGCTCGCATCCTTAAGGGTCGTGAAAACAAGGTTGGCGACCTCCTGTGCGTCTCGCCGCCTCTGCTCCTCACTTTCGGCAGCCCTCTGTTGGGAGCCGGCTCGCCCAGGAGAGGGAGGTAGCACGCTGCGAACCAGCTCATCCACTCGAGCCTTCAACATGGTATTCTCCAACTCCAGCTCGTCGTTGCGAGCGAGGAGCTTGGTGGCTACGTCGGCATCCTGAGCATCAAACGAGTTAGGAGAAGGCTAGAGATCGTAAACGGCAAAGAAAAGAGACCCGAGGGTCACTTACAATCTTGCCCTGCATCCCGGCGAGAAGGCTTTCCGTCACTTCCTCTCTCTCCTTGAGGCCCTTGATCTCCTCGCGAGCCTTCTTCAGCTCTTCCCTGTACGCGCGGATGTCCCTGTCCGCCTGCAGATATCGGCGCCCCGCCATATGTGCGAGCTCCGTCGAGCGGAATTGGGCTCGCATTTCTTCATAGACCAACTGTCTGGGCCCCATCTCTTTGTAGCCGGCGGCGTCCTCGCGGCCATATAAGCCGAAGGAAATGGAGAACGCCTCCTCCCCGGCCTTACCAAGCTCCACCCAGGAAGGGTGAAGGGTGGAGCAGGTTATCCGGTTGGCCTTGGGGTCCCAGGCGAGCAGGGGTTCGCCGAGGATGTCAGAAACTTTCTCGCCTAGACCGAAGTTCCCGTGGCCTTTGGGTTGGGGGGTCACGGAAGAACTCCCAGCAACCTGGTCCACCGGGGGGTCAGGCTTTTCCGCAGGGGAAGGAGGCGAGCCGTCGGTCTCGCTTAGATAGACGACCGCGCTCCTATCCTTAGTAGCGGGGGTCTTTCCCTTCAGCTTCTTGGAGGACCGCGAACCCGGCTGACTCGCAGAAGGGGGCCGCTTCTTGCCGGACCCGACGGCGGGAAGGTCGCGGCAAGCCTCTGCCGCTGCAGTCGCGAGAGTGTCCACCGTGAGAGTGACGCCTTTCGCGTGCGGGGGATTGACGGGGACCTCACGCTCACCTGTAAAGTAAGCGTTATACGACGAAGAAAGGAAAGGAAAGTGAGGCGCGAGGGAGCCCTACCTTCCCCTTGAGGAACGGCGAGTAACGAATCGACGTTGCGCCGCAGATAGGCGACTTCAAAGTTTTTGCCGGAGAGATATTGGAGGAGTTTGGCGTCGGCACCGCCCAGCGAGCTCGGAGGGCGGTAAGTGGCGTCATCCCGCTGGATGGGGGTGAAGTGGAGGTTGCCGAAGGGTCCTTTCACTAGGAGGAACTTCTGGGTCCAATAGTGACTCTTGTTCACCGCCTCGCAGACGGTGACGTGCTGACTCGCGAAATAGGTAGTCCCGTCTCGGAAGGCGCGGAAGGAAAATACCTTGCGGAAGACGAGGAGGCTGAACTCGATCCTCTCTTCCCGCAGGTAACAGGCGAACGCGACAATGTCCGCGATCGCATTTGGGGTCAACTGGCTCGGCAACACCCCATAATACCGCAACACCTACAGAGAACGGTGAGAGTTGCGATAACGGACACGAAGCGGCGAGAAGATTAAGCGAAATACCTGACGGATTTCAGGCCATAATGGGAGTCGCAACCCATTCTCGAAGTGAGCGACTGGGATCGCGAGCTCGTCAGCCTCGGTCTCGTTCAAGGTAGATCTCTCGCTTGGACAGTGAGCCGAGTAACCCTCCGGGAGGTAACGATCGACGGCATGTTTGTACTCCTCTGCCGTGATGTTCACGCAGTAGAACTCGTGGGCTTGAAACGCTAAGGCGCATTTTGACCGCCCCTCTCTCTCGCCATCCATTCCCACTTGCTGATTCGTCCGCATCGAGTCAGGAAAAGGAAACTTACGAGCAGCGAACGCGAACACGATCTTGCGAGAACGGAGATGAGCGTAGGCGCGAGAAGACGGGAGAAATAAATGCGACAGGTGGGAGAGTGAATCCGAACTATTTATAAGAAATTCGGGTGGGCACGGGAACCGAAGCGTCGGGAGTGCGGATAGCTAAAATAAAATAAATTTCTACTCAAAGGGGCTGCTGTCTTAGGAGCCAGGGCTCGCCGTCGCGCGATAACTAAATCTCGTCCAAGGCCGGCCCACGAGGAAAGGGGACCCGGGCATAGCGTTATACAGAAGCTCGCAAGCGCTCCGCGAGGGCGATCATGTCAAACACAGCGGACAAACCGAATAAACTCCATGCACACCACAGAAGTAAAGGGAAAAAGTTAAAAAGGGAAAAAACGATAAAAGGCGAGTCGCGACGGACTCGCGAATATTACCACACCAAATATTGTTCAAACAGACGTCATAAAAGAAATAAAAACAAGGGGATAGTAGCATTCAACCCGCGGCGGTCTCAGGGGTAAGGAAGCCACTTCCAGCGACCCCAGCCTCGCTTCCCCGCACGCGGCGGCACTCTCGGATAATGGTATTCGCGAAGCGCTTTAAACTCGCGCAGGATCAGGTGCACTTGATCCTCGCCCCGCGAGATGTGCACGCTGGGCGAGGTAACATCTGCGCGAGGCACCGGCTCCGCCTCGGCGATCAAGCGCGCATTCGCGTCTTCCAACACGGCGAATCTCTCATCAAAGGCAGCCCGGTCCGCGTCATACCGCTCTTCCAGCTCGCGTAACATCATGCCGTGCTTCTGAAACACCTCGGACACCCGACTCTTCATCCGCACGGGGTCGCCGGGGTCACCCAAGAAATCTTCAATCTGGCTAGGCGAAGGCGGTGGTGACATCTCCATCCTCCCGTGCTCTGACTCAGGGGTGGCTCCTGGGATTTCAACGAAGAGTTAGTAAGATCTGAGGGCGAGCGAGAGATGGGAGCTCGCGAAAACAGGCTAACCTGGCGTGGAGGGGGACTCGTGACGGGGGTTGCGCGAAGACTCCGGCCGACCCTGGAAGTTTCCGCGGAATCCCGAGACATGGGGTTTCCCCAGACCAGGAGGGTATGCCACTCTCTCCGCGACTTGGGCACCGTCGAGAAGCGAGCCGCCTGGACTTCGCCTGCCCATCAGACCGAAGCCAGGGGTCGCCACATTAACCTTAGGCGGGATCGGTGAGTTCACCGGTGTGGAGCCTTTCTCCTTGGGGCTCGGCGGTGGGGTACCTACATGGACCAAAAACGCGTAGATATCGCCTGGGCTTAAGCAGAGATAAAGGAGGATGCGAGTGACTTACGAGGTTGCGAGAGGGGCGCTTGTTGGGACGAGGTCCCGACCCCAGCATCTAGCGATCCCAGCTTCGCGGGGGACGAAGCATGGGAAGTCGTCAGCACAAGGCTCGCCATGCGGTCCTCAGGTGGAATATTCTGCGAGAAGAAAGGAAATGAGCAAGGAGTCGATGTAAAGGCTTTAGACAAAGGATACCTGTTGTGCGAGCTCGGTATTCGGCGGAGGGGACAAGTCAGGTGGCGATGCCGCGTCCTCCCCCGGCGACCTCCTAACCGACTTAGCTTTCTTAGTCTGGGGGGAAGGGGAGGTGGCAGGGTTGAACATCCAGGCGTTGCGCTCGGCGGCCCGAGCTTTCGCCATCTCCCTGGAAGCCTTCAGCCGTTCCAACGCGCTCTGCTTGGTAGACATTCTGAAGGAGGAGTGGTTTCGGCGAGAAAGAAGGAGAAGAAAAGGCTTGACCACAAGCCACGGTGGACAGTATTTATAGTTTCAGGCATGGGACCCACCAAAAAGATTCCCGCCACGTCAGCAGAATCAGCGAACACCAGGGGTTGGATGTATCTTCGCGAGCTTAGGGCAACCTCGCGAAGAGCGGGGATTGTGTACAACCCCGATGTTCGCCAGGAAGAAATGGCTCGAGGAGGCGAGCCCAGAGGGGGGGACCATGAACTTCGGCGAGGCTAGCCAAGGAAGAACACTTCTCTCCGCAGACGAGCGAGCCCAGCGGAGAGAAGGTAACCATCTCCTTTGAAGCTCGGCAAGGGTAGCATGGGTGAGCCCACCCAGAGTAAGTGCGGATAGCCATTTTGGGATTCGCCGAGGTAGTGCAGGCTCGCGAGCTCCACTCGCGAGGAAGGCCATCTCGGGTGTGGATAGCCATTTTGGGATTCGCCGAGGTAGTGCAGGCTCGCGAGCTCCACTCGCGAGGAAGGTCATCTTGGGGTACAGTTAGCCATTTTGGGGCGCGAATAGCCATTTTGGGATTCGCCGAGGTAGTGCAGGCTCGCGAGCTCCACTCGCGAGGAAGGCCATCTCGGGGTGCGAATAGCCATTTTGGGATTCGCCGAGGTAGTGCAGGCTCGCGAGCTCCACTCGCGAGGAAGGCCATCTCGGGGTGCGGATAGCCATTTTGGGATTCGCCGAGGTAGTGCAGGCTCGCGAGCTCCACTCGCGAGGAAGGCCATCTCGGGGTGCGGATAGCCATTTTGGGATTCGCCGAGGTAGTGCAGGCGAGCGAGCCATGTAATGTGATAATAGTAATTCGAGGGCTCGCCGACCCAGAGGCTCGCGAGCTCCACTCGCGAGGAAGACCTCGAAGCAGGTCGGCTCGCCCAGTAAAAGTCCAGGGAGGGATTTTTACCAAGAGGCCCCTGGTGGTCTGCGGTTAGCCTCTCCAAACAGCGGAGTTTGGCTGTTAGCAGACCAATCCGGTGTGCGGATAGTAATACTGGACAGCGGGATTCGGCTATTGACAGACCACAAAACTAAAATCTATAAATAGACCTCAAAGGGCACCTTGGAAGAGACCGGTTCATGATCTTTGAGCCTTCTTCTCTCCCTAGGTCGCTTTGGTTTGGGCTCTCTAGCTCTCCAAGGTGCCCGAGTCTTAGCTTTGGCTTGGGAGGGGAAGCGCTCAACGATCTTCCGGGTTAGTGGAGGGACCTCGCTGAGACTAGGGTCTTTGTTCCTTGCTCAAGTTGTCGGCCTTACCTCTCCCGAGGGACCGGTAAGGGCTAGCTGCCCCTCATTTCGGTGAGGGCCCCGAGCTCCATAAGAGGCCGAGAAATCGGTTTCAACAATGATGATCACTCATCTGTTAGCCAACAAGGAGAGGAATGGGAGCTCCTAGATGCACCTGAGTATGATGAGGAAAGTATTCTTTCCATCGGGGAGGCTTTAGCAGATCTTTTTGCGGAGGAACCGAATATTTTTGTCCCTCCAGTTTCTTTGCAAGATTTTTCTACACATATTCTTTATGATCCTATCGAAGTAAAGGAGCTGGGTGATGCTTCTGACTCGGAGGGTGCTCCAAAGTGGGATGAGGATGTCATTTTCCCTGAGGGGGAGAATGAATACTTTGAACACGATGATGCACCTCGGTGGGATGAGGAGGATACTCTCTCTGATGAGGAGGTTTGCACTTCTTCATGGGACGAGGAGGTCCAAATCACCACTGAGGCTCCTGAGTTCTCAAGTCCCCCTTGCAATGATATTTACGATGATGATAGTGATCTACCCTTGGATCTTGCTGGGAGTGAAACCGGGATCACTCCCCAGATTGTTGATGATTTACGTTTTTCTTCTCGTTTCTTTCTGGACCCTCCTTCTTCTTCCGAGCCTGTGCAGGTTGAGTCTTTACAGGTGCCCCAGGAGGACTTGGAGCTTCTTGCTCAAGTCAACATTAATTGCGTCCTTATATGCGAGGAGGTTGATCTTTCCTCCATTAAGGAAGCCTCATTCTTTGCCTTTTCTTCCTGCGGACCTGTTGTGGACGATACTTTGCTAGGCAAGGATGTGTTTTGTGAGATGAGTGAGGACCAGGCCTCCCCCTTTTCTTACATTCTCTACCCTCTACCTGTGAGGAGCAGGTATCTATATTTAGGTAGAGGGGTGACTGTTCTATCACCGTATCGGTACCCGCTACCGACACGGATATTAGGCCAGTTACCTGTCCACTTCTCCTTTCATAGGCCCATTAGCTAGAACCGTTTTTATTTAGAATAAGTCGTGCTGGGATGACAATAACCCCAGTAGTTATCTTTCTTTTCTGCATTTTTATTTCTTCTAATCATGTTTAGTTAGTAGTACTTTCTTTTCAGTTTTCTTTTGTCTTTTGTTTTTACGGAGCTGACCCCTGCAGGTATCTTCTCTGGATGGCGGATGCTGCAGCTCATTTTAGCTTACACGCCAATCTTCTGGTATGCTCACTTGCTGAGCATTGGGTACTCTCTTCCCCTAGCTCTATTTTGATTTTCATGTCATATATTATGCGGATTGTTTAATTTAAGTCTGGGGGAGAGTAGTTTTGTTTACCCACTCACGTGCACTATTGCACTGCATACTAGAAGATTTCATTTAAATTGTTGTTCATTTTCATTGCACACCACATCACCCACTTGAGCGCGTACTCATCTGTTTGCTTGCTCTATTGTGAATTTAATTCTTTTGCTTATTTGGGAAAGTCTAGGTGATGGTTTAGGACTATGTAGCAGAGTAACATGTTGACTCTAGTAGTGCTCCTAGTCGAGTGCTCGGTTGCATAGAAATTTGTGTAGATTAGACTTCTCTTTATACTATGGTTTTATATTTTTCTCTATTAGTGTAAATGTTGTTTACTCTACTCAAATGGTGAATCCGATGGAATCAAACGGTAGCATAGGGATGTGTGTAAACGATCGCTAGATTCGTATTGCTTGAGTCGGGAGAAAGGAGAATCTTTCTCGGTGGCTAGAACTTGCCCCAAGCGATTCTTGAAGCATGGGTATACGGTTAGTCAATTGTGTGAATGTGATATAGGCCATCATTTTGGCCCGGTTGAGCCTTGTGCCTATCCCTACCGCTATATCCTCGCTAGCCCAGTTGTGCCTACCCATTCTTTGATTCAGCCCCACTTTTATTTCACCAAAGCCCAAAAGCCAATCCTAGTCGCACACCCAAATCTGAGCTTTAGCTTTTTATTATTTTCATGAGTTGGGCTGTTGATGTGGTAATATGTTTGTGAAGATGTGGATGTGTCCTTTTGTTTATTTGCTGAAAATGATAAGAAAAGAAAAAAAAAATGAGAAAAAGAAAAGAAGTTAAAGAAAAAAAAGAAAGAGAAGGAGTGTTTAATTGAAAATCTTTATGTATAGATTTATGTTTGGGAGTAGGCGGGGCACGCACCCATGCTGTTAAGTCCAAGTCTGGGGGTGTGGTGCATCCGCGTGTTTTGTGGCCACTTGGATAATGTTATGCATTTGCTCATTTGGGTTTAGTATTTGAACCATCGTCTTTATCATCGTATACCTCACCTAAACCCAAGCCCCATTTAAAACCTAAAGTCCTATTGATTCACGCATTTGAGTCAAACCAGTGCCGTGGAGAGAATGTGACCGGGCAAGCTTATGGTCACCGACACTGATGGATTTCAGTGGAGTTTTTCCCGCATCCCGATCTTGAGCAATGCTCGTCTCAGCGTTTAGTTTACTTTCTCCGTATGCATGACCGAATGATTCACCGTTGTTCACCATTTTGAGTAGTTGTAATATGCTTTTACTCTTTTAGAAATATATAAACTGTTTTTATAATCAGAAATCTTTTCTACTATTTTTCTTATGCACGTGAGCATGCGACTTCGCATGGTACTCTGTAGTGTAATCATTAAGCCATCTACTGTTCTTTCCTAGTTCGCTTAGAATTTGTTGCTCGGGACGCGCAAACAGTTAAGTCTGGGGGTGTGATGAGTCCTGATCATATACACTTTTATGGACTCATCTGGGTCATTTATTTAGTCATTTCACCGCACTTTAACCCTGTTATAATTCATATTGATCAGTCTATGCTAGGTGCACTTCTAGGCCCATTTTGGTGTGATTTCATGCTTATCTTCATTAGTAGTTTTCATGTACTGTTAGGTGTCACTTTCAGTGGCTAGATTCGTGGTTGTGCTGGATTAGGAGTCGTGCAGGTGTTCCCGGTGTAATTCTGCACAGGAACACTGCGCACGATCACTGATTCTATTGCGCACGACCACTGGTCGTGCGCCACTGATCGTGCGCACTTAACCCTTTTTCATGAGTTCTGTTTGGTGTAGTGCGCACGACCATCTACGATAGTGCGCACGACCACCGGTCGTGCGCCACTGTTCTTGCGCACTTATCATCAATTTTATGAGTTCTGTTTCAGATAGTGCGCACGACCACCTACGATAGTGCGCACGACCACCGGTCGTGCGCCACTGGTCGTGCGAACATGTTATTTTATAATTTCTGCCTTTGCAGGTTCCGTCCAGGCAGAGTGCACGATCACAGGATTCTAGTGCGCACGACCGCTGGTCGTGCGCCAATGACCGTGCGCACTGTTTAATTCCAGCGCCTATAAATTCCGCTGCTCGCGATTTAGGTCAGAGCCATCGTCTTCTTCCGCCGTTTTCCTGCTCCAGAGCGCCCAGTTTCGCCCCTCCATCGCCGCCCACCATCTAGAGGTGCTCCGGGCTTGTTCTTCACGCCAATCTTGAGCCGGAGTTTCCTCTCGGCCGCCTCCTTCATCCAAGAGCTTCAAAGGAAGACCTAGCCGCCATCTCCATCAAGCAAGAGGAAGTTTGCAACCTCTACCGGATCGTGACACGAAGAAGACGGGTCCATTGGAGAGTCGTGACAGCTCTCTCTACCCCGGACGTAGTTGCGGACCGATCTTGGACGCGGATTGACAACCCGGCGATTCCAACCGTGAATCTACAACGAGACTTCGGATTCGGTCGATTTCTTGCTCTATTCTTCTCTTATTGATGTATATGTAGTTAGATCTAACATTATGATGAAGCATGCTTGATTATTAGCATTTATACTTGATTATGTCTATGTGATTTGAGTATTCTTGCTTATTATTTTGAGGTGTGCCTTGTGGTGTGGATTGTTGGTTGCGTTGTGCCGCCCTAACAATTGTTAGTGGTGTGCTTGTCGAAGAGGTGCTTGCGACCCTCATTCCGCTAGCCTACTCGCCCATCCGCCTACCGAAGCGTGGCATCGCGGCCCGTATTCCATCTCGCCTAGTGAAGCAGCGCGCTCAAGGCCTGCATAGTTCGATCCGCTTGCCTACTCGTCCATCCGCCCTTACGAAGTAGCGCGCTCAAGGCCTACGTAGTTTCCATCCCGCCAAGCGAAGCATTGCATAGCGGCATTGCATAGGAGTAGTTGTAATATTTTACTTTATTATTCACAACCCAAATCCCTTTCGTCCGCATTTCACCTATCGCTGGACTTCGATCTCAAGTCCTTCCTCGAAACCTAACTCCACCTTACCGTGTTCCTCAAGAGATCGATACTTGGGGATTCATTCCCATTTTATATTACTTGAACGATCGGTACACTGCCGTTTCGTGTCGCTGTCGAGCTACCGCCTATAGCGGTGTGTGAGATTTGCGCCATCATCAGCCTTTCCGCGAGATCGACCTGACCCACCGGCTAGTGAGAGCCCGGCAGCGAGATCGTCCAGGGCAATACAGCGCTATGAACTTGCACATCTCGCCAGCCTCTCCGCGAGATCGACCTGACCCACAGGCTAGTGAGAGCCCGGCAGCGGGATCGTCCGGGGCAATCCAGCGCTAGGAACTTACACATCTCGCCAGCCTCTCCGCGAGATCGACCTGACCCACCGGCTAGTGAGAGCCCGACAGCGGGATCGTCCGGGGCAATCCAGCGCTAGGAACTTGCACATCTCGCCAGCCTCTCCGTGAGATCGACCTGACCCACCGGCTAGTGAGAGCCCAGCAGCGGGATCGTCTGGGGCAATCCAGCGCTAGGAACTTGCACATCTCGCCAGCCTCTCTGCGAGATCGACCTGACCCACCGTCTAGTGAGAGCCCGGCAGCGGGATCGTCCGGGGCAATACAGCGCTAGGAACCTGCACATCTCGCCAGCCTCTCCGCGAGATCGACCTGACCCACCGGCTAGTGAGAGCCCGGCAGCGGGATCGTCCGGGGCAATCCAGCGCTAGGAACTTACACATCTCGCCAGCCTCTCCGCGAGATCGACCTGACCCACCGGCTAGTGAGAGCCTGGCAGCGGGATCGTCCGGGGCAATCCAGCGCTAGGAACTTACACATCTCGTCAGCCTCTCCGCGAGATCGACCTGACCCACCAGCTAGTGAGAGCCCGGTAGCGGGATCGTCCGGGGCAATCCAGCGCTAGGAACTTGCACATCTCGCCAGCCTCTCCGCGAGATCGACCTGACCCACCGGCTAGTGAGAGCCCGACAGCGGGATCGTCCGGGGCAATCCAGCGCTAGGAACTTGCACATCTCGCCAGCCTCTCTGCGAGATCGACCTGACCCACCGGCTAGTGAGAGCCCGGCAGCGGGATCGTCCGGGGCAATCCAGCGCTAGGAACTTGCACATCTCGCCAGCCTCTCAGCAAGATCGACCTGACTCACCGGCTAGTGAGAGACCGGCAGCGGGATCATCCGGGGCAATCCAGCGCTAGGAACTTGCTTATCTCGCCAGCCTCTCCGCGAGATCGACCTGACCCACCGGCTAGTGAGAGCCCGGCAGCGGGATCGTCCGGGGCAATCCAGCGCTAGGAAACTTGCACAACTCGCCAGCCTCTCTGCGAGATCGACCTGACCCACCGGCTAGTGAGAGCCCGGCAGCGGGATCGTCCGGAGAAATCCAGCGCTAGGAACTTGCACATCTCGTCAGCCTCTCCGCGAGATCAACCTGACTCACCGGCTAATGAGAGCCCGACAGCGGGATCGTCCGGGGCAATCCAGCGCTAGGAACTTGCACATCTCGTCAGCCTCTCCGCGAGATCGACCTGACCCACCGGCTAGTGAGAGCCCGACAGCGGGATCGTCCGGGGCAATCCAGCGCTAGGAACTTACACATCTCGCCAGCCTCTCCGCGAGATCGACCTGACCCACCGGCTAGTGAGAGCACGGCAGCGGGATCGTCCGGGGCAATCCAGCGCTAGGAACATGCACATCTCGCCATCCTCTCCGCGAGATCGACCTGACCCACCGGCTAGTGAGAGCCCGGCAGCGGGATCGTCTGGGGCAATCCAGCGCTAGGAACTTGCACATCTCGCCAGCCTCTCCGCGAGATTGACCTGACCCACCGGCTAGTGAGAGCCCGGCAGCGGGATCGTCTGGCGCAATCCAGCGCTAGGAACTTGCACATCTCGCCAGCCTCTCCGCGAGATCGATCTGACCCACCGGCTAGTGAGAGCCCGGCAGCGGGATCGTCCGGGGTAATCCAGCGCTAGGAACTTACACATCTCGCCAGCCTCTCCGCGAGATCGACCTGACCCACCGGCTAGTGAGAGCCCGGCAGCGGGATCGTCCGGGGCAATCCAGCGCTAGGAACTTACACATCTCGCCAGCCTCTCCGCGAGATCGACCTGACCCACCGGCTAGTGAGAGCCCGGCAGCGGGATCGTCCGGGGCAATCCAGCGCTAGGAACTTGAACATCTCGCCAGCCTCTCCGCGAGACCGACCTGACCCACCGGCTAGTGAGAGCCCGACAGCGGGATCGTCCGGGGCAATCCAGCGCTAGGAACTTGCACATCTCGCCAGCCTCTCTGCGAGATCGACCTGACCCCACCGGCTAGTGAGAGCCCGGCAGCGGGATCGTCCGGGGCAATCCAACGCTAGGAACTTGCACATCTCGCCAGCCTCTCCGCGAGATTGACCTTACTCACCGGCTAGTGAGAGCCCGGCAGCGGGATCATCCGGGGCAATCCAGCGCTAGGAACTTGCATTTCTCGCCAGCCTCTCCGCGAGATCGACCTGACCCACCGGCTAGTGAGAGCCCGGCAGCGGGATCGTCCGGGGCAATCCAGCGCTAGGAACTTGCATATCTCGCCAGCCTCTCTGCGAGATCGACCTGACCCACCGGCTAGTGAGAGCCCGGCAGCGGGATCGTCTGGGGCAATCCAGCACTAGGAACTTGCACATCTCGCCAGCCTCTCCGCGAGATTGACCTGACCCACCGGCTAGTGAGAGCCCGGCAGCGGGATCGTCTAGCGCAATCCAGCGCTAGGAACTTGCACATCTCGCCAGCCTCTCCGCGAGATCGACCTGACCCACCGGCTAGTGAGAGCCCGACAGCGGGATCGTCCGGGTTAATCCAGCGCTAGGAACTTACACATCTCGCCAGCCTCTCCGCGAGATCGACCTGACCCACCGGCTAGTGAGAGCCCGGCAGCGGGATCGTCCAGGGCAATCCAGCGCTAGGAACTTACACATCTCGCCAGCCTCTCCGCGAGATCGACCTGACCCACCGGCTAGTGAGAGCCCGGCAGCGGGATCGTCCAGGGCAATCCAGCGCTAGGAACTTGAACATCTCGCCAGCCTCTCCGCGAGATCGACCTGACCCACCGGCTAGTGAGAGCCCGACAGCGGGATCGTCCGGGCAATCCAGCGCTAGGAACATGCACATCTCGCCATCCTCTCCGCGAGATCGACCTGACCCACCGGCTAGTGAGAGCCCCGGCAGCGGGATCGTCTGGGGCAATCCAGCACTAGGAACTTGCACATCTCGCCAGCCTCTCCGCGAGATTGACCTGACCCACCGGCTAGTGAGAGCCCGGCAGCGGGATCGTCTAGCGCAATCCAGCGCTATGAACTTGCACATCTCGCCAGCCTCTCCGCGAGATCGACCTGACCCACCGGCTAGTGAGAGCCCGACAGCGGGATCGTCCGGGTTAATCCAGCGCTAGGAACTTACACATCTCGCCAGCCTCTCCGCGAGATCGACCTGACCCACCGGCTAGTGAGAGCCCGGCAGCGGGATCGTCCAGGGCAATCCAGCGCTAGGAACTTACACATCTCGCCAGCCTCTCCGCGAGATCGACCTGACCCACCGGCTAGTGAGAGCCCGGCAGCGGGATCGTCCAGGGCAATCCAGCGCTAGGAACTTGAACATCTCGCCAGCCTCTCCGCGAGATCGACCTGACCCACCGGCTAGTGAGAGCCCGACAGCGGGATCGTCCGGGCAATCCAGCGCTAGGAACTTGCACATCTCGCCAGCCTCTCTGCGAGATCGACCTGACCCACGGCTAGTGAGAGCCCAGGCAGCGGGATCGTCTGGGGCAATCCAGCGCTAGGAACTTGCACATCTCGCCAGCCTCTCCGCGAGATTGACCTGACCCACCGGCTAGTGAGAGCCCGGCAGCGGGATCGTCTGGCGCAATCCAGCGCTAGGAACTTGCACATCTCGCCAGCCTCTCCGCGAGATCGACCTGACCCACCGGCTAGTGAGAGCCCGGCAGCGGGATCGTCCGGGGTAATCCAGCGCTAGGAACTTACACATCTCGCCAGCCTCTCCGCGAGATCGACCTGACCCACCGGCTAGTGAGAGCCCGGCAGCGGGATCGTCCGGGGCAATCCAGCGCTAGGAACATGCACATCTCGCCATCCTCTCCGCGAGATCGACCTGACCCCACCGGCTAGTGAGAGCCCTGCAGCGGGATCGTCTGGGGCAATCCAGCGCTAGGAACTTGCACATCTCGCCAGCCTCTCCGCGAGATTGACCTGACCCACCGGCTAGTGAGAGCCCGGCGGCGGGATCGTCTGGCGCAATCCAGCGCTAGGAACTTGCACATCTCGCCAGCCTATCCGCGAGATCGACCTGACCCACCGGCTAGTGAGAGCCCGGCAGCGGGATCGTCCGGGGTAATCCAGCGCTAGGAACTTACACATCTCGCCAGCCTCTCCGCGAGATCGACCTGACCCACCGGCTAGTGAGAGCCCGACAGCGGGATCGTCCGGGGCAATCCAGCGCTAGGAACTTACACATCTCGCCAGCCTCTCCGCAGAGATCGACCTGACCCACCGGCTAGTGAGAGCCCGACAGCGGGATCGTCCAGGGCAATCCAGCGCTAGGAAACTTGAACATCTCGCCAGCCTCTCCGCGAGATCGACCTGACCCACCGGCTAGTGAGAGCCCGACAGCGGGATCGTCCGGGGCAATCCAGCGCTAGGAACTTGCACATCTCGCCAGCCTCTCCGCGAGATCGACCTGACCCACCGGCTAGTGAGAGCCCGGCAGCGGGGATCGTCCGGGGCAATCCAGCGCTAGGAACTTGCACATCTCGCTAGCCTCTCCGCGAGATCGACCTGACCCACCGGCTAGTGAGAGCCCGGCAGCGGGATCGTCCAGGGCAATCCAGCGCTAGGAACTTGCACATCTCGCCAGCTTCTCCGCGAGATCGACCTGACCCATCGTGTAGTGAGAGCCCGGCAGCGGATCGTCCGGGGCAATCCAGCGTTAGGAACTCTCACATCTATTAGCATGGCTAACTACTATCAGTATGCAATAAACAAATTCGATAAAGGGTTTATAGCAGGAAATCTTTTAAGGATAAAATCGTTTTAAGGTCATCCCCACTCCTGGCACGGTCGAGGGTACCCCTTCCACATCCTGGAGGTGGTATCCTCCCGACTTGAGCACTTCGCTTACAATATATGGCCCCTCTCAGTTAGGGTTAAGTTTGCCGACCGCAACCCCTCTCCCCGCTGCATCGACCTTCTTTAAAACCAAATCTCCTTTTTGGAAGTGCTTCACCCGAATGTGTTTGTCAAAGTATCGGGCCATCCGTCGTTTGATCTCCTCCTGCCGAATAGTGGCCAGGTCCCTGAGTTCTTCCACTAGATCCAATGATAATCTCTGCCCCTCTTCATTGTCTGTTCGCCATTCCTCGTCTCCTTCCCCCGCGCCGATCACCCTTGGTGACTTTACCTCGAATTCGACTGGGAGGACGGCCTCTGACCCATGGGAGAGTTTTGAAGGGAGTCTCTCCGGTAGCTGTGTTTGGGGTGGTCCTTAGGGCCCAGAGAACCGAAGGCAGTTGTTCCACCCAGCTGCCCCTGAGGTTCTCCACCCTATTTTTCAATAGGTTCACAATGATTTTGTTTGCTGCCCCCACCTGTCCATTGCTCTTGGGGTGATGGATCGATGCGAAACGGAGGTCTATGCCGAGTTGGGTGCAAAAGCTAACGAATTCGTCGCTCGCGAACTGTGGCCCGTTGTCCGTGACTATGGCCAGAGGGAGCCCATGCCTGCAAATTATTTCACCCCAAACAAAATTTCTCACTACCTGGGATGTTACCTTAGCGAGGGCCCTCGCTTCGATCCACTTAGAGAAATAATCCACCATCACCAGTAGGAACTTTCTTTGGCCGCTCGCCTGAGGGAAATTCCCCACCAAATCCAAACCCCATATCGCAAAGGGCCAGGGGGCTGTGATCGTCCGGAGCCTCTGAGCGGGAAGGAGCAGGAGGGGGGGCGTAGAGTTGGCACTTGGAGCACTTTTTAGAAAACTCTGTCGCATCTTTGCTGAGGGTGGGCCAAAAATAGCCCTGCCTTAGTACTCTCCCTTCTAGGGTCCTGCCTCCCGAATGACTGTCGCACTCCCCCGAGTGGATCTCTTCCAGGACCTTTGGGGCTTCCTCCTCCGAGACACAACGGGCTAGGAGCCCTGAGAGAGTCTTTCGATATAGCGACCCTGCATGCAAGGAGTAATATGCCGATTTATACCTGAGCCGCCGCTTTTCTACCTCTTCCTCGGGAACTTCCCCGTTGTTAAGTAGGTGATGAAGGGATCCATCCACGACACCCCGCTGGTCCACCTCCATCATCTCCCCCTCCTCGATGGAGGGTAGGAAAAGTTCTGACACTGTTCCCCCGGCCCGGGGACCAAACTTGGCTAGGAGGTCCGCCTGGATGCTCTCACCCTCTTGGAATGTGTTTGATGGAGAAGGTGCGAAACTGTCCCACTACCCCTTTGACCTTTTCCAGGTACCGTTGGAGAGTTGGATCTTTGACCTCGAATTCCCCCCTGATCTGGCATGCCACCACCATGGAGTCCGTTGAGACCTCCACGTCCTGCACCCCCAATTCTTGTGCCAGGCGGAGGCCTGCTACCACGGCCTCGTACTCGGCTTGGTTATTAGTGAGGGGGAAATGGATGTTTATCGCTTGCTCTATCCTGGTTCCTTGGGGACTCACCAACACCACCACCCTCCTCCGAAGGAATGCTTTCCCGACGCACCATCGACCAGCATCTTCCAAGCCACCGGGTGGGGTATTTCAGATTCCTCTAACTCGGTCACGTAGTCGGCCATGAATCCGCCACCCGCCTGTGCCTTTATGGATACCCTGGGCACGTAGGAGACATTGAACTCACTCAATTCTACCGCCCACTTTGCCAACCTCCCAGAGTGCTCTACCCCTTCCATGATGCCACGAAGGGGGTGGTCAGTCACCACTTTGATTGAGTGTGCCTGAAAGTAAGGTCTGAGCCGCCTAGCCCGACACTACCAAGGCAAACGCTAACTTTTCGAGGATAGGATATCTGAGTTCGGCCTTCCTGAGTACCCTGCTGACGTAGTAAATGGGGAGTTGCTTCTTCCCCTCCTCTCGAACCAACACTGAGCTAAACGCTTTCGACCCTACCCCTAAGTACAGGTATAGATCTTCCCCTTGTCTCGGCCCTTGTAATAATGGGGCCTGGGTCCGTTGTTCCTTTAGCGCTTGAAAAGCCTTTTCGCACTCGGGAGTCCATTCGAATTTTTGGTTACCCCTTAATACCTTGAAGAAGGAAGAACATTTTTCTCCTGCCTTGGAAAGGAACATGCTCAGACCCGGCTAACTTCCCTGTCAGACGCTGGAACCTCTTTCGCACTCCGTGGAGATCTCAACTCAAGGATCGCCTTTACCTTGTCTGGAGTAGGCTCCACTCCAAGAGGGGTGAGCAAATGACCCAAGAACTTCCCTCGACTGGCCCTGAAGACACACTTGAAGGGGGTTAAGCCTCATTTTAAACTTTCTCAAGGTTTCAAAGTCTCTTTGAGGTCACTGAGATGGGACTCGAGATTCTGGCTCTTGATCATTAGGTCATCCACATAGACCTCAAAGTTCCTTCCCTTCTGCTCGCGAAACACCTTATCCATCATACGCTGATATGTGGCCCCTACGTTCTTCAAACCGAACGGCAGCATTTTGTAACAATAGCACCCATCCCCGGTGATGAGGACACGTCTTTAATGTCGGGAGGGTGCATGCGGATCTGGTGATAACCTGAAAAAACATCTAAAAAAGCCATCACAGAAAAATCGACGGCTGAGTCAAACCAGCGCGTCGATTCTAGGCAAGGGATAACAGTCCTTGGGGCCACGATTTATTAAGCAAAGAAAAGTCCACACACATTCTCCACTTACCCTCCCCCTTTGTTTCCATCACAACATTGGAGACCCAGCCTGGGTACTGGATCTCCGATACAAAGCCAGCTTTGAGGACCTTGTTCACCACCTCCCCGGATGCGCACCTCCAGCTTGTCCGTCGTGGACCTCCTCTTCTGGCGGATTGGGGAGAGCGCCGGTATCGAGGTTGAGGCGATGACACGCCCACATCCGCGTCGATTCCCGCATCTCTGCAGCGCTCCATGTGAAGACGTCCACATTGTCCTGGACGCAAGCCAAGATCTTCGCCCGATCCTCCGGGCTGAGCTCCCCATTGATCTTGATCTTCTCGATCGCCCCGGCCTTAGTGGTGATCTCCACTCCACCACTTTCATCTACAGCCTCTAGCCTGGACTGCTCACCCGCAGGTGCTCTGCTCCTCTTCTTTCTCTCCCTCTTTCTTCCCCGCCCTGGGCCTTCACCGACACCCTTCCTGGGCATGAACTACTTATCTCCTCCCTTCCTCTCCTACCTCCATTAGCTCCTCCGCACCTCCCACCCCCGGGGCCTCATCTTCTCCCTGCTCTCCTTCTTCACCTTCCCCTCCCTGGGTCCCTCATCGACCCCTTCCTGGGCACGAACTACTTCTTCCTCTACCATCTTCCGTCGCGGCCACTTCTTCCATTACCTTATCCCACTCCTCCGCCTCCTCCATCCAAGAGATGGTATTGACGGCGGTCACATAGCACGCCTCGCCACCTTGGGATCTCCCCTGACCCGGACCTGGATTCCCTCGTGCTGAACTTGAGGCATTGATGGAAAGTGGACGGGACACACCGGAACGCGCTGATAAGAGGCCGTCCGAAGATGGCGCTATAGCTACTGGGGGGCATCCACTATCACAAAGCGGCAGTTTCGGGACTGCCCTCCACAGGGTCACATGAAGTCCTACTCCCCCTTCTACTTCCTTCCTTTCTCCTGAGAATCTGAACAGCGGGCCATCTGAGGCCAACACCCTCCTGGGCTCTACCTGCATCACCGTCGAACGCCTTCTTGAAAATAACATTGACCGAGCTCCCGTTGTCCACCAAGATTCGAGAGACGGTGAAGTTCTCGATGGCTGCCTGGATGACCAGCGCATCGCAGAATGGGTCTTCGTGACCGGGCAGGTCCTTCTGGGAGAAGGTGATCTTCTCCGCGGGGGGTGGGGCTTGGGATGTCGAAAGCTACACTCCGACGGTACATGGCATGGAGGCTCGCCTTCCGGGTTGCCTCGACCCCCACCCCCCCATGGATCACTCCGATCCCTCCTCGGGTCCCCTACGTTCGTCCCCGATCCCTCGCACCTTTCATCCTCATCTCCCTGAGGTAGAATCTCCTCTATCCTTGCTCCCTCTTGCTGTGCTTGTGGTGTTGGGGCTCTCGCCCCTCTGACTTCCAAGAACTCAGGGCAGGTGGCCGTTGCGTGGCCTTCCTCCTGATGGAAGTCACAGTACGGCAGCGCCACCCCCTTGCCTCATCCCCGACTCCTCGGTTCCTTCTTCTGGGGCCGGCTCCTCCGACTCCCCCTCCTCTTCCTCTTCCTGCTCTTCCTCTACCGATCTCCATCGCCTGATGAGGGGAGGGTGGAAATGGCCTCGGGCCCTGTCTCCACCCCAGCTGGTGAGGTCTTTCCCTGCCCTCCTTGGAAATTACCTCCCCCGTGGGGAAAACCTCTCCCTGGGCCTGGCATTCCTCCACCCTGCTGCCTCCACCCCACCTCCGGGGCCCTCGCTTCCTCTCTCCTCCTTGGCTCTTGCTTCCTCCCTTTCGGCTCGCTCAGCCGTGCCAATCTCTTTGCGAACTCGGGGTTTGCTGCCTCCCTTCTACCTCCTCTGCCGCTTTCTCCATCAGTTCTTCATAAGATTGAGGAGTCTTCTTCTTGAGGTCCATCTTGAAGAAGCCTTCCCTCAGCCCCAACGTAAAGGCGAGCTGGAGGGTATACCCCGGGACCTCTTGGACAAGGAGGACCTCTTCTCTGAACCGCTCCAGATAATGAGCCAACGACTCTCCTGGCCTCTGCTTGATGTCGAAGAGCGATTCTGGATCCTTCTTTCTTTTCTTCATGGCGGAGAAACGTAAGAAGAAACCTTTACGCAAGTTCTCGAAATGTATAGATCGATCCTGAGGGAATCTGGTGGAACCAGTCCCTCGCCTTCTCCATCAGAGTAGTAGCAAAGAGTCGACACTTGAAGGCTTCCGACATGGGTCTGATCGAGACCATATCCTCAACCACTGCAGGTGTTGGATGGGGTCATCATTGCCAGAATACAGCATCATGTTCGGCTCCCTGAATCCATCGGGGAGTGGTGCCGAGAGCACCATCTCGCAGAAAGGACTTCCCCCACTCACCCTCTGAACTTGCTCTACCCTTCTCGCGGGCTCCTCGGGTGACCCTACTCCTGCCGATCTCGCCAGAAGGACAGCTCGTCGGGACCGTCCCTGGCCGAGCTCCCTCCCGCGAGAGTCTCCCATGCCGGATTCTCTCGCCTCCCCCCGCAGGGCTGGGGAACAGCTCTCAGCCCAGACAGATCTCGCCCTCCTCCTTGGGCCGCTACCTCTTTCTTCCCGCCCGATGAGCCGACTCGCTCTCGGCCGATTCCAGGTTGATGAGCCACCTGGGGCACCGGGGTCGCGAAACCGCCGAGCGCAGTGGCGAGGGCGCTCTGAAAAGCTCCAAGAAGAATCTCACCTAAGATCCGCCAACATCTCCACTGTGGCCGGTGCTCCTTGGGGTGGAGAGCCTCCGGGGTTCGCGTCCCGCTCGTCCTCGCCGGTCATGCTTTCCCTGAGATTTTCTTGGGCTAGCCGCACTCCACGCTCACCGCACCAAAAATGTTGAAACCATAAATGGTCTCGGTGGAGTTCGGGGCCCCCAACGGGTTGGGGGCGACTGGCACTTACTAATCTCGCGAGAGAACAGACCGGAGCCTCGGAGTTGGACACTGATCCTTAGGCTCAACAAGGAGGACCCACCAACACACCTGAAAGATCTTTAGAGCGCTTATCCCCTCCCAAGCCAAAAGCTGAAGCCCGGGCACCTTGGAGAGATCAAGGAAGGCCTGAGGAGAGAGAAGCTCCAAAGGAAGACCTCTTCTCCAAAGGTGCCCTTTGGATCCTATTTATAACTTTCTGATCTGGCCCTGCAAATAGCAGGATTCTGCCTCATCGATTTTACTATACGCACCTCAAAGTTTGGTCTGCTGATAACCAATCTCCGCTGTTCGGGAGGGGCTATTGGCAGACCACAAAGGGTAAAAGGGTAATTTCTCTCATGGGCCTAGGAGCAAAGGGCCTGCGAGGACAATACTCGCGAGAGCTCTTGCTAGCCTCCTCGCGTACCTCGCTCGCTAGTCAGCAGGTCCCCCTTTTAGAGGGTGCATGCCGGGGTCCGACCATCGCCAAACCTCCATGTCGTCGAGTATAGTTCATCTCGCAGGTGCTCTGCTAGCACTCATCTCGCCCTCCTACCAGCATGCCTTCGGCGAGCACCCGTCTTGCCTTCCCCTCTTTGAGGGAAACTTGATCGTTTGGTCTTCTCCGTTGATCTCCCCGTCCTGGCGAATATCGGGGTGTACAAAAGGATTAGGCTATGTGTCGTTCCTTCAGACAAAGGAAGAAAATAATTAACGAGGCCACTCAATTGAAAAAGAGAGTTAAATTCGATAGAAGAAGAATTGCGCAATGCCAGCTCTCATAATTGCATCCCAAACAAAGCTTATTGAAAGGAAGGAAACGTTGATTCAAACTCACAACTGAGGAAATTGCGGATTTAAAAGAAGGACATGCATAATGAGTTGAAGGAGATGTTGGTTGCTGTTTTGGAAAAATATGGCCGACTTTGATGACTTTTTGTACTATTTGGTTGAAAAAACCTCCTCTGTGAGCTCTTTCTTCCATTTCCCTCCTCATCTCTTCTTCTATTATTTATTCATTAAGGAGGGCTTACTATATATGCATATTCTAGCTTACAAAATCATTATATTTATTTACAAGATTGAATGAGAATGTTTGAAGACACCGTGTCATTGTAAAACCGCGACAAATGTAATAAAATATTGTTCAGTTGATACAATAAAAAGTATTGCTAACTCTATATCTTATGGAATAATTAGCCACTAGATATATACACGAGTGACAGGGCACGGGGCCATCCCGTGCGGCGGCGACATTTGGGCATGAGGGCGGCGACATTCGGACGGGTGGCGACATTCGACAGGGTCGGCGACGTTCGGACGGGAGCGATCTATATTTATATGAGCATATATAAAACTTAATTCAATTTTATTCAACAAAAATCATATGGTGTGATGATTGTCATCTTTGCTTGACAGAGTGGAAACCTGGGTTCAAATCTCACCATTGATAAATTTTGTGATATTAAAAAATGAGTCATATGACATTTATTTTTCAATAAATTTAGGGGTAAAATCGTAATTTCATGTTGTAGGGTACTCTACATCTTCATAGTTTTAGGTCACCCCCTAGTAGGTTTAGGAGACCTATGAAAAAGTGGAGAGAGAGGAGCGGTTTGATCCGACGGCTGATGAAATATCATGCCAGATCAACGGCCGTAATCATTTCAACGGCTTTAAAAATTCATGGGTTTGATATATTTCTTTATATACGGTAAAGATATATATATATATATATTATATATATATATATATATATATATGAGTCAAAGCTTAAGCTTAATATATTATTTGGGAGGTAAATGATTCGATTTCTTGGTGCAAGCTTACTAAAACACGGATATATAAACCTTGACTTCGGTGTTATTTTACATTTTACATTCCTTATTCCGCAACTCTACATGAGCCTATAACTGAAGTGTTGAAACATAATCTAAAACAGCAAGAACGAAGAAGATCTGGAGGAGCTCCATGAGGCAGAGGTGCAGAGTCATCCCTATCCCACCGAAAGCCTTCCTGCATAGAAGAAATAACCTGTCAGTTTTTTTATTAAGTGTGCTGCAGTTGTAATTGTTTTTTTATGTCCCATCAGTGCCCATGTTGTAGTGTGTCTGTTTTACTGTGTTGGGCTTCTATATAAAGCCTTTTATTCTCTGTAGTAAGGGAGAAATCTCCTCCGAAAAAGTGTTTTTCTCTGTGTTAATTAAAACTTCCGTAATCTTCAATCCTCCTGCTGTTCATGCTCTTTTGCTCTCTTCTTAAAATTCAATATGGTATCAGAGGAAGGTTGGTGCTAGATTACTGTCTGCCATCAGTAGTCTGAGGAGATTTGCCTTTCTAGCATCTGGTGTTTCAAATTTGCCCTCTTTCAGCTCGTGTTTCCTCTACTCTTCATCATCATATGGCTTCCTGCAGTAATCCAATCCAAAATTTTCTCTATTCCTCCAAGCGGGGTGCCTATTTTTGAAGGTGAAGCATATGACTTCTGGCATGTGCAAATGCGAACTCTCTTCAAGTCACAAGGTTTATGGGATCTGATTCAAGATGATATTCTATACCCACTGCTGAGAATCCTCTAACAGCTTGGGATGCTGGCTCATGTCAAGGAGTACTCAGAAAATCTAAAGAGGGATGCTAAAGCCCTTCTCTATATCCACAAGGAATAGGAATGAGCATATTCCCAAGGATTATGGGGTCCCTTACGGCTAAAGAAGCATGGAATACCCTCAAGACAGACTTTCAAGGGTCCTCCAAGGTAATATCTTTCAAACTCCAAAACTTGTGGCAAGAGTTTGATACTTTGAATATGAAAGAAGAAGACAACACCCACACTTATTTTACAAGAATCACCACCCTCACTAATCAGATTAAGAGTTATGGAGATACTGTGGATGAGAAAAGGTTATCTCAAAAATACTCAAAACTCTAACTCAAAAAATATGCGTTTTGTGGTAACTGCTATTGAGGAAGCCAAGGATGTTAGCACCCTCACCATGAGTGACCTCCTGGGATCTCTTCAAGCCCATGAAGAGAGAATGAAGAGGTTTGAAAACCAAAACTTAGAACAAGCATTTCAAAGCAAAATGTTCATTCAACCAAGTAAGAAAAATCCTGAACCAGTTAAAAGAAATGAGAAAAACAAGCTGGCCCAGTTTTGTGTTTTGTGTAGACGTAACAATCATGAAGCCTATGATTGCTTCTACAAATGTAAGAGGTGTACCAAGCCCACTCACTTTGCCAAAGATTGTCCTTTTAAACAAAAAGCTAATCCCCAAAATTCAGAGGAAGCTCGCTATGGAGAGCAAGAAGAAGATGAAGACTTTGTGTTCTACTCATGTGATCAAGGGGGGAAAGTGCAAAATGATATTTGGTACCTAGATAATGGGTGTTCCAACCATATGTCAAATAACAAGAATGCTTTTATCTACTTAGATGAAGACATTAAATCTCAAGTGGTTCTAGGGGATGGGACTGCCAAGTTAATACAAGGTAAAGGGACCATTGGGGTTAGATCAAAATCAGGCCAGTACAAACATATCACTAATGTCCAATATGTACCTGAGCTTGTTCAAATTTGTTGAGTGTAGGGCAGCTACTTAAGAAAGGATATAAACTCATCTTTGATGATCCTTGGTGCATCATCATTGATAAAGGCACATCACAAACTGTAGCCAAAATCAAAATGTCCCCAAATAAAGTGTTTCCTTTAACCTTACCTCATGAAGAAAAAGGTTTAGTGGCAGAAACATGTTCCGAAGCTATGAAGTGGCATCAAAGATATGGCCATCTAAATTAGTGACTTGAAGAAACTACAGTCAAAACAGTTAGTTACTGGACTGCCACAAATCCAAGAAAAGACTCACATATGTCATGAATGTGCCATGCAGAAAATTCACAAGTTACCTCACCCACAAATCACTACTAGGAGAACATCAAAACCCCTGGAACTTATGTATGCAGATGTCTGGGGGCCATCCAGAACTCCCTCCATTTCTGGAAGGCATTTCTATCTCCTCATTGTGGATGATTTCACTCGAATAATGTGGATTTACATTCTGAAAAATAAATCAGATGTTTTCCTAAAATTTAAACAGTTCAAAGCTCATGCTGAGAATGAAGCTGACACGAAAATAAAAACTTTAAGGACTGATAGGGGTGGGGAGTTTCTCAGCAATGCATTCTCTTTATTCTGTCATGAACACGGGATTAATCGGGAACTCACAGTCAAAGGTACTCCTGAACAGAACAGAGTGGCTGAGAGAAGAAATAGATCTATAGTAGAAATGGAAAGGTGTATGATGTTAAATAAGAATCTGCCTAAACAATACTGGGGGGAAGCTGTTAACACAGCTGTCTACCTCCTAAACAGGGCCCCATATCGTGCATTAACTAACATCACACCTTATGAAGCTTGGACTGGAAGCAATCGTGCATTAACTAACATCACACCTTATGAAGCTTGGACTGGAAGCAAGCCTGATGTAACTCACCTCAGAATATTTGGGAGTATTATCTATAGTTTAGATACCACTCCAAACAAAGACAAACTGTCAGAAAAAGGGATAAAGGGGATCTTACTTGGCTATAGTAACACCTCCAAAGCTTACCGTGTAAGATCCCTTCCCCGCTCCCGGGGCCAAGCGGACCTTATGCCCAGAACCGACGCATTGCGGTGACTTCCAACACACGGGTTGGGCTACACCACGCAACGTCGACCCTGCCGGCTACGATCATAGTGCGAGCAATAGTAAAAGTGAGTACAAGAGAGAGTACAAACTAAACAAAAGGAGTCCACAAATCACATTCCCAAAATATATCAAAAGCTAATCAAAGCGATACATATATAAGTCCAAGCATGAAAATAGAGAGTACATAAATGAAAGGGCTTAAGCCCGGTACATCATGAAACAAATCTCTCACATCTCACATCCTCTCTACATGCGGAAGCTATCTCATCATCACACATCACTAACACTCAAAATGTAATCCACCTGATGTCTCGTAGCCGCTACCCGTTGCATCGCTGGCTGCTCAGGTCCTGCCCTCGTCTCCTGCGGTGCGTGCGACAGCTCCGTCTCCTCGGAATCCTAGATTGTTTTTCGGCCCCAATGCAAACCGTCAGTCAAAAATGATCGAGCTCGCTAGGTCCCCTCCTCCTCCTGCGACTCCTAGGTACCGCGCGGGGAGGAAGAAGCGGGGGACGAGCAAGGAACAAGCAGGTGACAGGGAAAGTAAACTAGTATATATATACACAAGTGAAAAGGGGCTAATCTAATCATGTATAAGCAGGAGTATAAGAAAGGTGTGCAGTAGTAAATAAACAGTAAGTAAAGCAAGTAAAGCAAAGTAGTAAGAACAGTAGCGACAAGTAATCAATCTCGTACCCTAACTTATATGAATGCCCATACAAACTTATAAGTTAGGATTTCCAGGAATTATAACTCATCATATAAAAGAGCCCATACTAATTTATATGATGAGGATCTGCAAGTGCGTATGCTATGCTTATGCTATGAATGATTATGCAATGAACTCACACACACGACTCTGTGCACACAGACCTTTGTAGTTCCCTCTATTTGAGAGGAAGCCAACCTCTCGGGTACCAACCGCTGTGACACACGGTGGTAGCGGACCGGGCTGTCCACTCCTAGGCGGGTATACACTCTACCAGGCCTAGACCGCACGCACGCCTCGACGCTAAACAACCGCGGAGCTCTGCGTAATCTTTGCCGGAGTCCACCAGACTGTGAGCCAAGTGAGAGGTGTCTTCGGGGAACTGTCGTCCCGACACGTAGCCAAGCTGGCCCCTTAGACCTCTACACACCCCGTTAAGTCAACGTACCGCGGTCGGAGTGACGACCTGCCTAGTACCGAAGACCTGCCACATTTCTGAGAAAGTTACCGGGATAATCATCCCCTCGAGGTTCCCGCTCGTCTAACCGAGCACCACAATCTTGCCACTTCCGCAACTGGGAGGAGATACATAAATCCAATCTTACCTTACTATGGCTATGATACGTTTTTTAATTAGTTTGTTTCTCTCTTTTCTTTGTTAGAAAGAGAGAAAGAAAAGGAAAAGCTCTTTCTTCCTTTTCGATTCAACCTTGGGCGGACGTTTTCGAAGAGCCCCGCGAGTAATCCTACTTCGAGGAATTATCCGTTATCCTATCGAAGGATAGAAGTAACGAACTCTTTCTCTTTCGAAATATCGAGGATTCCTCCTCGGCCGCGTCCTTTGAAGGCTAAATGAAAAGAAGAAAAAAAGCTACTTTACTTTTTAAAATTTAAATTGAAAGCTTTTTGAAAATATTGTTGCAACAATTTTTTAAGTAGTTGCAACAATTCTTTAAGAGCGTTTTAAAACTTCTTTTACCTTGAGCTAGTTGCAACAACCAAAGAGGCGTTGCAACAATTTTTTAGTGTTTTTTTTAAAAAGAGTTTTAAAGAGTGCTTTAGAGAGAAAGCTTTTGGGTTTATGTAATTATCCGGACTAAAATCAATAAAGGCAAGTGGACCTTATCGATAGTAGTATAGGATATTTCTTTTGAAATATCAAGGTCGTATTTTTCCAAGGTCGTATCGATTATTTCTACTTGTTAGGAACGCGCTATTATCTTATCGAGAAGAGTTTGAAGATTTTTATGATTTTATAGAAAAGTTAGTGACGAAAACGATAACTATCGCGGGCTTGGTGTGCGTTTAGCAAAAACCAAGAAAAGCGATGAAAAGAAAAAGAACGAAAACGTTAATTTGAAAAGTAGTTTTGCTTAGAAATTTTTAGGGTTTTATGAAACTATAATGATAACTACGGCGATAATTAGCGATTGAGCGGGCGCGTGATTAAGCAAAAGCAAATATATAAAGATAAAAGACGCACTAATTGAAAACGCACGCACTCTACGGAATTAAAATTAAAGCGGTAAATTGCAGAAATTGAAGAAATGTGATCCCTACCCAAAGAGGTAGAGGGGAAATAAATGCGTGAGCAAGTCCTATCCAAACGGATAGGCGGGAAATAAATGCGTGAGCAAGTCCTATCCAAACGGATAGGCGGGAAATAAATGCGTGACAGAAATGGAAACTATTCGGTTACAAAAAAGGCGCAAAATTTATTCACCTACACACACGCACTCTACTTGAAATTGAAATCTAAGTTAAAAGAAAATAAAATCTATGCTCATAAACACACACACCCTTCTTTAATGAAATCTAATTAAAAATAAAACAAAACTAATCTCATACACTCACACACACAACAATAACGAAAACTAAGTTAAAAGAAAAGAAAAGCTATACTCATACACTCACCCACACTAACAACAAAACAAAACTAAAATAAATACAAATTACTCTCATACACACACACACTTACAAAAAGAGAGAAAGAAAAAGTAAAACAAGAAAACAAAACAAAACAAAACAATTTAATTAGCCACCTACACACACACACACTAACATGAAATCATCTAAAAATTACAACAATACTAAAAACAAGAAAGTTACTCTCATACACTCACACACACTAATATATATTCATCTAAAAATTACAACTAAGCTAAAAATATGAAAATTGCACTCATACACACACACACCCAAATTAAAATGGACAAAACTAATTAAAATTACAAAATTACAAAAACTAAAAAAAGAAAGATAAACACACACACACTTTCACAAGAACAAAGAGAGAGTTACAAAATAAGCAAATTTTATTTTATTATCATCATAAAAAGGGTTACAAAGCTAGAGAGAGAGAGTGCACAAAATTACAAAAACACTAAAACCTTAAACACCAAATGGATCACAACCTCAAGGTTTAATTCTCAAATTGTGAACCCTAAAAACTATGGCCAACCCCATCTATTTATAGACAAAAGAGTGGGGTGCCAATAGCAAAAATAAAGAAAACAAGGAGGCTTCTAGAAGGAGAAGAGGCCAATTTTGACTTGAGTGTTGAGGGGTGCGGTTAGCATGGCTGGAAGGGCAGCTGGCGGGTGTGCTGGCGCCTGGGGTGCGGATAGCGGGCTGGAAGTGGGCGCGGGCAGGGTGCAGCAGGTGGCACGAGCGCGGACAGGCGCGGGCAGCAGGGCAGGCGCGGGCAGGGTGCAGCAGGTGGCACGGGCGCGGGCAGGCGCGGGCAGGCGCGGGCAGCAGGGCAGGCGCGGGCAGGCTGGATTTAATCCGGCGCAAAATTGCGCTTGCCCGGATTCGATCCCGTCCCCTTGCCGAAGTTAACCAAACCCAAACCACTGGACCGAGCAAGCTTATCTGTTTAGCAAGGGAACATTTTATTTATATTATATATTTACAGAGTTTTATTTTTTTAATTTTATTTTCATTTAGTTTACAAAGCTATTTATAAGTTTTAATATATATTATGTTATTCTTTATTATATATATATATGTTATTATTATTTATTATATACTATTATTATTTTACATTTATTATATATATTTATACATATACATATATTATACCTATAAGCATTTTATTATATTTATAACATATTTTTTATTCAATATTATTATTATGATGCTAATAGCTTATACTACTATATTATTATATATATTACTATTATTATTATATATTACTATATATACTTATTATTATTATTGTATATATATTCTTATCATTATTATAATATATATTTTATTATATATCTTATTTATTTATTATATATACATTATGATTATTACTATGTTTATTTATTATATGATACTACTATATTTATTATATATATTTCTATATATTTATATTATATACATAATACTATCTTATTCTCAAATTTATTCTTATATAAGTATAATTACTTATTTTTACAAAATTTATATGAATATTTATATACATATAAAAAGAAGTGATTATTTCAATAATTTACATATTGTATGTACAAAATACCCAAAATTAGGCTAGAAATTATACTAAAAATATGCATTATTTACTATTCATCAAACACCCCCATACTTAAGCTTTTGCTATTCCAGAGCAAAAGTAAGGGATACCTATAAGACGTTTAATAAAATTTCTAATTTACTAAAGTTTTTATTAATCATAAGTAAGATCGAAATAAATTTAGGATTGTTTAAGGAGTAAGTCCAAAATTATGAAAGCAATTTAAAAAGAGCGAAAAAATTTTAGCGAGACTTCTAAAGTTAGCTAAATAGCGTCGATTATTGCAGTCTTTGGTACCTTTTAATTAGAATAGAATTATATAAAACTTTAACCTTTTTTAAGAAAGCTTTTAAAGAATAAATAAAGCCTACTAATTATGCTCTCTCAAACTTTTTTAAATTAAATCTAGGAACAATTTTATTGGCTAAGGGGTAGGGGAAAGAGGTAGCCTTGGCAAAAAGAAGAGTGCTTGGATTTAGGGGTGATGGATTTTATCTTCTCACCCCACCCTTTTTGGTGGTTTTGCTTTGGTTCCCAGCGTTGGTTTACGCGGGATAATTGAAATCTTTTCTAAACTTAACCCAATGCCCGTGTTTACGGAATTAATTCCCATTGACACGGGATTTCTTTTACAATATTGGGTGCCTGTGTTTACGAATCTTTTTATTCCCATTGACACAGGATTTCTTTTAAAACTCCTTCTTTTACTTTTTTATGCCAAGCTAAAGGGGTGTTTATAAGGGGGGTTTCAAGAGAAATTCTAGATTAATAAAGAAGATTTTGAGAGCAAGTTTAGTAGATTAAAAATATTCCTAAAGTTTCACAAGTTTAGAGTTAGAATAATTGAATCTAAAGATGGTTTGCCATATAATACAAAATGAATCTATTTAGGGTAAACCCGAGGTAATGCTAAAAGTTCTGTTCTCAAATTAAATTAAGATCGCAAGATTTTCTTTACTACTGAAAATTCCTCGATTTAAATTTTTCAAACTATGAAATAAATAAAATTGATTTAGCAAATCATAAATAATGAAAGCGCTTAGAGATAAAACTAACCTCGCCTTGGGAATAACAAAAAGCTAAGTAGGGGTTTTATTTTATTTTTGGGGTTTTTTTTTTTTTTGATAAGTTTTTCAAATATTTGTTTTTTGTTTTAAGATATGATTTTTTTTTGGATTTTGGATTTTCTTTATAACAAAATGCATATATAAATACAAAATATTTTTGATTTTTCTAAGATATTTTTTTTTGTCATCATAATTTTTTGATTGTTTTAATTTTGTTAAAAATTTGTACATAAAAAAAAGGGGAAAAAGAAAGAAAAGAAAAGAAATAAAGAACATAAATATTTTTGGTTTATGACAAAATTAATTTTGTTTATAACAAATTTTTAAGTACTTTTTTTTTCATCATTTTTTTATTTTGATTTTAAACAAAAAAAAATAGTAAATACATATATATTTACATTAATAAAAAAGGAAAAAGAAAGAAAAAGAAAGACATATTTTTTTTTGAATGTTATGACAAAATTTTTGTGAATTTTGTGTAAACAATTTTTTTGTAAAACTTTTCATCTTTTTTTTGTTTTGGATTTTGATTTTATAAAAAAGGTTTATTTATATACAAATAAAGACATAAATATGAAACATATATAAAAAATTATTTTGTTTTTGTGTGTTTTTTTAATTTTTTTCTAAGTTAATTAAGATTTTTTTTGGATTATTTCTAATATGGGAGGGGGAAAAATAGTTACAAAAAGAGGGAAAACACGCCCCCATACTTAAAATCAACATTGTCCTCAATGTTGAAGGTAAGTGTGAGGAACGAAAATATTTACAAAAATGGATGCAGATTTTAATTACAAAATAGAAAAAATATATACAAGGATAGTTACAAAAAAAGAGAACTCCACGAATATATACAAAATTGTTTTTTTGGTTTGTTTTAGTTTTTTCGAAATGTACAAAACATGAATAAAATACGTATAAAAGAAGTAAAAAAAAACATATATTTTTTGGTATGATAAAAACAAATTTTTATCATCTTTTTATGTTATTATTTATATTATATGTATTTTTTGTTGTTTTGGTTTTAATATGAAAATAAGCATGTTTTAAAATATATCTAAATTTTAAGAAAGATAAAATAAAGAAAATAAAGAGAAAACTTTAAGATAAAAACCAAGGAAGAAATAAGAGAAATAGAAAGGCAAAAGCAATGGGGTTTTCTTGTTTCGAAATATCGACAAAAATCCCCTCTCGGGTCTGCCGAATAATCCTACTTTGAGAAACTTCCTATTGTCTTATCTTAAAATTTCCCAAAAATCATTTTGATTTTCTTTTTAAAGTTTTTGCATTATTTTATTTGTTTTATTTTTCTTTTTGAAAAGAAAGAATGATAATTTAAAATATGCATAATTATTAATATATTTTTTCATTTTTATTTTATTTTATTTATTTATTTTTTTATTATTATTATTATTTTTTTTGTTTAAGTTTTTATTAATTTTTTTTTTTGAAATGAAAATTATTTCATCATTTGTTTTTATAAAAAAAAGCGAAATTGGATAAATATGGGGAGCCTCCCACGAGCGCTTTGTTTACCGTCTCGTAGCTTGACGCGGTGGCGGGGTACGATCTTTTTAGAGGTGGGGGAGGGGTATGGAATTTAGCTTCCATCCCAGTTGATCCCCCGCGTGGTAGAGTTTTAGTCGGTGACCGTTAACTTTTAAGTCGCCTTTTTCCGGGTGGGTGATAAGGACGGTCCCGTATGGCCAAACCTCTTTCACTTGAAAGGGGCCGGACCAACGGGATTTTAGTTTCCCCGGAAAAGACGTAGACGTGAGTTATATAGGAGGACGAGGTCGCCCACCGCAAATGATTTTGGAAATTTTATTTTGCGGTCGTGGTAAAATTTCGAGCGTTCCTTATAAAATTTATTACTCTCGTAAGCGTTCGCAACGCCATTCATCGAGTTCGTTTAATTAGAATTTCCGATTTTTCGGCGGTTAAATTGTGATCGAGATTTAAGAGTTTTAACGCCCAAAAAGCGCGGTGCTCTAATTCTACGGGCAAATGGCACGCCTTGCCGTAGACTAATCGATAAGGCGTACAACCGATTGCGGTCTTGTACGCCGTACGATATGCCCACAGCGCGTCGTCTAATTTAATCGCCCAATCCTTCCTATTAGTTGAAACGGTTTTTTCTAATATGCGTTTGATTTCCCGATTTACTACCTCCACTTGGCCGCTTGTTTGGGGTGATAGGCGGTGGCGAGCTTATGCGTGACGCCATATTTAGATAATATTTTTGCAAACTGGGCGTTGCAAAAGTGCGTTCCCCTATCACTAACTATTGCGCGGGGCGTGCCGAAGCGAGAAAATAATTTTTTTAAGAAAGTTGACGACGACTCTCGCATCGTTGGTGGGGAGAGCTTGCGCTTCCGCCCACCTAGATACGTAGTCGACCGCCACTAAATATAGCGATTTGTATATGAAGGAGGTAGGGGGCCTACGAAATCTATCCCCCATAAATCGAAAATCTCGCACTCTAAATAAAAATTTTGGGGCATCTCGTCTCGACGAGAGATGTTACCCGACCGTTGACAGCTATCGCACGCGCTCACAAAGTGTGAGCGTCTTTGAAGAGAGCGGGCCAATAAAAGCCCGCCTCCAGCGCTTTCTGCGCGGTCCGGTTGGCTTGATAATGCCCCCCGGCCGGCCCTTCGTGGCAGTGCCGCAAATTTGCGCACCCTCCTCGCTCGAAACGCATCTCCGCACGACTTGGTCCGCGCAGACGCGAAATAAGAAAGGGTCCTCCCAAAAGTAATTTTTCAAATCAGAAAAGAATTTCTTCTTTTGCTGTTTTGAAAAGTCTTTCGGGAGCACCCGCGCAACTAAATAGTTGGCGTAGTCTGCGAACCAAGGCGAGTGAGAAATTTTTAAATTATTTAGAGCTAAAAGACGCTCCTCGGGAAATCGATCATCGATTTCCGGTTCGAAGAGCGCTTCCGCGATTGGGTGCTCTAAACGAGAAAGGTGGTCGGCCGCTAAATTTTTCGGCCCCCTTCTTATCGCGGATCTCTAAATCAAATTCTTGTAATAGGAGGATCCATCGAAGAAGGCGGGCTTAGCGTCCATTTTTTCTAATAAATATTTTAGGGCGGAGTGGTCGGTAAATATAATAATTTTTGAAAGCGTGACGTAGGGCCTAAACTTATCTATGGCGAAGACGACGGCAAGGAGTTCCTTTTCCGTTGTCGTGTAATTAGCCTGTGCGGCCGTGAGCGTGCGGGACGCGTAGTAGATAGGATGAAAATATTTATTTACGCGTTGGCCTAATACGGCCCCTACCGCTATATCACTCGCGTCCCACATAATCTCAAACGGAAGGGTCCAATCGGGCGCCACCAGAATGGGAGAATGGATAAGTTTATTTTTTATGGCATTGAATGCCTCTACGCACGCGTTATCAAAAATAAATGGAGATTCCTTCTCCAGGAGGTGGGTTAGCGGTTTTGTTATTTTAGAAAAGTTTTGGATGAACCGCCTATAAAAACCCGCGTGGCCAAGAAAACTACGGATTGATTTAATATTTGAGGGCGCGGGGAGTTTTTCAATTATTTCGACCTTGGCCTTGTCGACCTCCATCCCTCTTTCAGAAATTTTGTGGCCGAGAACTAAACCTTCTCGAACCATAAAATTACACTTTTCCAGTTTAAAACCAGGTTCGTGTCTTCGCATCGTTGGAGGACTCGATCTAAATTTTGGAGGCAGTTTTGGAAGGAGCTTCCAAAACCGAGAAGTCATCCATAAAGACTTCCATAATATCCTCTACGAGCTCTCCAAATATCGCTAGCATACATCGTTGAAATGTAGCTGGCGCGTTGCAGAGGCCGAATGGCATCCTTCGGTACGCGAAGGTACCGAAGGGGCACGTAAAGGTTGTTTTCTCCTGGTCTTCGGGGAGATAGGAATTTGTAAAAATCCCGATAGACCATCGAGAAAACAATAATAAGGATGGCCCGATAGCCGCTCCAAAATTTGATCGATAAACGGTAACGGAAAGTGGTCTTTGCGGGTGGCATCATTTAATTTTCGGTAATCGATGCACACCCTCCAACCCGTAACAGTACGAGTTGGAATTAATTCGTTATGTTCGTTTGCCACGACCGTTATACCGCCCTTTTTAGGCACGACATGAATGGGACTAACCCACGTGCTGTCAGAAATAGGGTAGATAATCCCTGCATCCAGTAATTTTATTACTTCAGCCTTAACGACTTCCCGCATATTTGGGTTTAATCGTCGCTGAGGCTGGATGGTTTTGCGGGAATTAATCTCTAAGAATATTTTGTGCGTGCAAAAAGAGGGATTTATCCCCCTAATATCGAAATCTGCCATGCAATTGCATGGCGATGCGTGGACAAAACTTTACTAATTCGGAAGTTTCCGAATCAGATAAAGAAGACGAAATAATAACCGGGAGTTTTAAGTCCGCGGCGAGAAAAGCGTATTTTAAATGGTCGGGGAGTGGCTTAAGCTCCAGACCGGGGGTTCTTCGTAAGAGGTTGTTATTTTTAAACTTTTAGAATTAAAAGATTCGAAAGGCGAATCTGGCGGTAGCTCGTCCAAAGGGGCGAGGTCCGCCAAATCCGGTTCGTCTAAATTTAAAGCGAGTAATTCATAAGCGAAGAACACTCATCCTCGAACGCGGATTCTAAGTGAAAGCAAGAATCATCGTTCGATAAAGAATTTCGCATCGAGGGATTAATAAGAAGGGTAACTTCGTCGTCCCCTACCCGAAGGAGGAGGCGACCGTTACTCACATCAATTAAAGCGCGGGAGGTCGCGAGGAAAGGGCGACCGAGGATAATTGGCACCTCGGCGTCCTCCTCGATGTCGAGGATGACGAAGTCTACCGGGAAGATAACTTGTCAACCTTGACCAGAACGTCCTCCACTACCCCGATAGGATATTTTATCGAGCGATCCGCGAGTTGGATGCTCATTTTTGTTGGGGTGGGAACACCCAAATCCAGTTTTTTAAAGAGGGAGAAGGGCATCAAATTGATGCTCGCTCCCAGGTCCGCTAGGGCGTACTTTATTAATAAATGCCAAAAAGGCACGGGATGGAAAACCTTCCCGGGTCGTTTAGTTTTGGCGGCAATTTATTAAGTAGGACCGCCGAGCATTCCGCATTTAAGGAAACACGCGAAATACCCTCGAGCTTCTTTTTATTAGAAGGAGCTCCTTAAGTATTTCGCGTATTTCGGCATTTGTGAGAGTGCCTCGCAGAAGGGGACGTTAATTTGAATTTGTTTAAAAATTTGTAAAACTTTTTATAATGTTCGTCCTCCTTCTCTTTATTAGTTTTGCGGGGTACGGAATTTGCGGGCTCGAGATGCCCGCGCTAATTTTTCTTCCGTATCTAATAAAATAAAAGCGAGGGTGCAGGGGTCGGAGGCGAAACAGTTACCTGATGCTCAACCCACAATGGGGAGTCGACCTCCTTGCCGCTGCGAAGGGTAATGGCGTGGGCATTTTCACGCGGGTTCTGCTCCGAGTTCCCCGGTAGTGCTCCATGTGGCCGCTCGGAGACCACTTTTGCAAGCTGGCCAACCTGCATTTCTAATTTGTTTTTTTAGCGATCCTTATATTCCGGATATTTGCGTCGTTGGAAGCCATGTATTTTGCAAAAGCTCCTCGAGCGGAGAAGGTTTTGGAGGAGGAGGCGCAAAACCCTGCTGAAATCCTTGGGGATATCCATGCGGAAACCTTGCGGGATCGCAGGTGGAGGGCGTTGTGCATTATTTGGGTTACTCCAGGAGAAGTTCGGGTGGCTCCTCCAACCCGGGTTATAGTTATTACTATAAGGGTTGAAGGGCGCCCGCACTTGGTTACCCACGTAATCCACCGATTCCTCGCATAAATTTATTATTATTATTAATATTATTAAGATTATTAAAATTATTATTATTATTATTATTATTATTAGCCCACGCGGGAGTGGAGGAGGAAGCAGTCATCTCCGCCACTTGCTTACTTAGCCGCTCTACCTGCGAGGCTAAGTGAGTAGTGGCATCCACTTCAAAAATCCCAGCCGCTTTAGAAGGACGCGCCCCTTGGCACATTCCACTGGTATGCGTTCATGGCCATTTCCTCAAACAAAGTTTGAGCGGCCTCCGGGGTTTTGTGTTTTAACGTTCCCCCGGCGGCTGCGTCGATCATTTGTCGAGTCGAGAAATTTAAGCCGTTATAGAATGTTTGTACCTGTAGCCAAGGTGTAGCGCGTGATGAGGACACTTACGCAGACATTCTTTATATCTCTCCCAAGTCTCGTAGAGAGACTCGGAATCGAATTGTATAAATGATGCGATGTCGGTGCGTAATTTGGCGGTTTTTGACGGAGGAAAATATTTAGTTAGAAAATTCTCCGTCAATTCGGCCCACGTGGTTATGGACCCTCTCGGAAGAGAAGTCAACCACGATTTCGCCTTTGTCCGCAGGGAAAAGGGAAATAAGCGCAAGCGAATGGCGTCATCGCTGACGCCATTAATTTTAAACGTGTCGCAAATTTCTAAAAAGTTATATAGATGAAGGTTTGGGTCCTCATCTGGCAAGCCGTCGAATTGAGCCGACTGCTGTACCATTTGAATGGTGCTGCTGGGTTTTATTTCGAAATTGTTATTTGCTATCGCGGGCGAGTGATGCTCGATCCCGTATCCTCCAAATTCGGCCTGGCATAGTAGGCCATGGTCCGCTGCGGAGCCCGCAGGTGGATTAGGATCGCCCATTACTCCTATATGTATATCGCCGACGGATTCTTCGGATCTATTTGTAGATTTTGATTATGAGTCGAGATCGGAGGCGCTTTCCTGTGAAACGTGCGCTCGATTTCAGGATCAAAAGGTATAGTCGATTATTCGAAGAATCGCCTCGGGTCATACACTATTCTTAAAATTTTTTTTGAAAAAGAAGTTTTTTCTTTTTATAGATTTTTTTTTGGTTTTTTGTTTTAGAGATATTTTTACAAGATGAAAAAAGAAAAATAAGTGAAAGAAAGTAATATATTTTTTGGTTTTTCTTTACTTAAGTAAAATATATATATATATAATTTTTTGATTTTTGTGGGGCTTTTACTTTTAGGAGGAATTTAAAATAAAGAGAAAGAAAAAGATAAGGTTTTTATTTGTTTTTTGGATTTTGGTTTGGTTTTTGTTTTTTTTTTTGGTTTTTGGTTTTTAATATGAACATATAATAGTTTATATTCCAAAGTATATGTAAAAAAAAGAAAATTGAAAAATATGTGTTTATATATTTTTTTGATTTTCTTTTACTTAGATATATTTTTGTTTTTGGTTTTTTTGTTTTTTAGATAGAAAAAGTGATGAATCTATAAAGATAAAATTAATAGCGTTTCCTATTTCAAAATAACGACACAAGTTCCCCGGCAACGGTGCCAAAAACTTGATACGTTTTTTTTAATTAGTTTTGTTTCTCTCTTTTCTTTGTAGAAAGAGAGAAAGAAAAGGAAAAGCTCTTTCTTCCTTTTCGATTCAACCTTGGGCGGACGTTTTCGAAGAGCCCCGCGAGTAATCTCTTCGAGGAATTATCCGTTATCCTATCGAAGGATAGAAGTAACGAACTCTTTCTCTTTCGAAATATCGAGGATTCCTCCTCGGCCGC